>BJCN01340171.1:0-19483 GCA_018326445.1 Flaveria brownii
CCGGTCTGACCACTAGTTTAATGTTAAACCGGTTTTAAGAATCGAACCGGACCGGATTAAAGTCCGGTTCTCGGTCCAACCGGTCGGACATGTGATCCGGTCCAAAATAAATTAATAAATCGCTTAATGAAAAAGTTAGTTTGAAAAAGCAATCCCAACACTTCCGTCATTCGATTTATGAGTCTTTAACCTTGTAAATTATACTTCCGTTTCTCTGCTCGAACGACAATAGGGTTATCAAAACCGAAGAGGACACGTATATAATTGTTGATCCTCAAAACCCCATTGATGCCCTGTGACACATACGAGTTGAAGTTGAAGAAGATGCAATTCCAATAGACACAAACAGCCATAGAATTTTCTAGATTTTCGCCTCAATCAATACATACTAATGGAGAGTGATGAAGATGATTTTGTGTTCTTCGGAACACCAATCGAGCGGGAAGAAGATACCATCAGCCGCAAGAAAAAGTCGATTGCAGAAGCTTCTGGTCAGCTACGAACCCTTGCTCCTTGGAAACAAGAGGTTTGATTCGATTTCCATATTCAATTCGTTTACATGTTTCCTCAAGGTATCCGTAGTTTGTTGAATTTTATATTTGCATTGATTCGTGGTGAGTTAAAGACTCAGTCAGGGTTTTATAGTTGAGGTTTTTGTTTTGCTTCTGTTCCTGCTGAGTTTTGTGACATTTGGGTTCAGGAAGTTTATCATGATTCGTCGTTTATGGAAGATACTAATGAAAGCTAAAATAACTAGTAATGCCATAGCATATGTAAAGTGCTTGTACAATCAACACAGAGGCACATAGTGCATGGGCTATGTGTTTTTATTCTTCTGTTTGATTTGTACTGTTATTAACTTTGTTAGAGTTCATAAGATGCAAGGTTTCTGTTATCTTAACTTATGTAGATGGAAACTAATGAAGTCCATCAGTAAGGGCTTTGAATCTAGCTTTTACTGGTTTTGCGTCTTTAACCCTTTAAGGCCTCCTGTCAGCTCAAGCTGTGTTTTACCCTTCCTGTTGGTTAGAGGGGTAGGTCTCACGAGTTTTCCAGTAATAGATTCTTGTGCGTACAAACAAAAGGTATTGTTTAACTTATCATATCTATAGAAGTGTCTACTGATATCCATTAAATTTTTGATACTGGCTTAATTTCTGATTTCACACATTGTCAGGATAAAGTAAAAATATGTCTCAGATTTCTGAAATGAACGTAGCAGGACATAATAAAAAGCAAAAAATTGGATGATATTCTTGCTATAGTGCATTTTAAACGGAGTTTGATGCGTGTAGCACTTTTGTTTGTGTGTTTCATTAATGATTAATCATTATATATTACACTTTCTAGGTTAGAGATGAAGAAGGAAGAAGAAGGTTTCATGGGGCATTTAGTGGAGGTTTTTCTGCGGGTTACTACAATACTGTGGGATCTAAAGAGGGTAAATAATGACAGGCTCTAACACACTACGCTTTGTTTGACTAAATTTAAAGGTTTTTGTGGAGGTAGTTCTTACTTTACTCCATGAACAAATCTACAGGATGGACTCCTCAAACATTTACATCATCAAGGAAGAAAAGAGCTGAAATTAAAAAACAAGATCTTTCAAACTTTTTGGATGATGATGAGAAAGCTGTATGTGGGTTTCTATTTTTCACAGTTTCTAATATCTTCATACGAAAAATGTTTATTTTGCTTTAGAGTTTTATACAAACTTTAGTATCGGAACCTACAACTATATCGTACTCCATGATTATAGTTTGAGTGGCCGTCAATGCTACATTGTTGATGGCTCCATGTTTAAATATACAATAGAAGCTTGAGGTTTATTTTACTTCTTTTTGAGGTATATATGTGTATTTTGTTCTTCAATATAGGAATTGGAAGGCAATTCTTTGGGGACATCTATGCAGTTTGACACTTTCGGATTTACCGCAGCTGAAATAGCTAGAAAGCAGTCTGAGAAGGAACAAAATGAGAGGTATAATCTATCGCTTTCCATAGACATACGATTTGTTTTTAATAGCAGGTTGTAGAATCAATATGTGATTTGACTAATTGTCAACTTTTGTTTATCAGAGATTATGGAATGATCAAATTCCTGCTGCTTCATGACCAAATTGCAACACCTTGTTGATATTTTGTTACCTGCACTAACAAAAATCTTAGCTTAACGCAATATTTCTGTGTATTTTATCATTCTCCTTAACTTCATGTATACCTGCTCTTATATTTTCAAGAAGTGTACACAATTTCATGGCGTTTCTGCGTGTTTAACAATCCCCAAATTATTAACCTTCAGTTCATGGAGATATGGACAATCGGGATACCCAAGGTGCAAATTTGGTCATTTACAAAGGAGAAATGAAAATCTTATAAATTATAGCCGTCGAAGGCACACTCAAGATGCAAAGGGTGAGCCTTATTATTAAAGAAATTGGAAAAAAGCCAAAATAAAAGAAAAAACCTAGTAGTTGTGTCTTTAAACGAAAAGAGAGATAGCACACAGAGTTATTTTTCTCTCAGGTTTGAAATTTGAATAATATGGACGAAGCTAGTATAAGCATTAGTGCATGGCTGCATGCTAAGACATAGGTTTTAGTATGTACTTATTTTATATACTGACTATATAAATCATGAATAAACTTTTTCCTTGTATTGTAGTTTTTGACTTTGTGTATATTTATGATCATGCTAGTTGATATATACTCAATGTGCAAATCTTATATTCTCTGGCTTTCTTTTCTATTTTTTTCTCTGTGTTTTCGGATCTCCTAAACCCTTATAACCCTGAGTCTTAAATACCATCTTAACGTATTGCAGGCCATCAGCTATTCCTGGACCTGCTCCTGATGAACTAGTTGTTCCAGCCACAGATCCCATTGGTTTGTGTCTACTTATATATACATTTGGCTATATTCATGTTCAATTAAGAGCCACAAATATGTTGAGAACCAGTAGGTTTGATTAAGCACTTGTATGTAGTGCTTCGATTGTGGTTCTCTATTTTAATTAAGTTTTATTAAAGGAAAATGGTAAAAAGGAAAGGTTGTTATTTATCTCTCCTCTCACTTTGAGACTCTATTCTCCCTCCTGGCATTATTACGTATCATTTTCCAGCAAAACCATTTCTGGCAACATGGACATATGCATGTAAAGTTGGAACAAAACTAAACTTGTAAATTTACTATAACACAGTATGCATATGTAATGTAAAAATTGCTGTATTTTTCACAATAAAGCTAAGCATAAAACATCATACTGCCAATATGCACATGTGCATGTAAAAAGAAAACTGCACATAAACATATAAGAAAAACCCATAATGTTGATATGCATATGTTATGTAAACCTAATCTGTTCACACAATAAATTCACATAAAAGACATGAACATTATATCAATATATGCACATGTGCATCAATGCATGTAATGATGTAAAAGAAAAGTTATACACACAACAATTTTTATAGAGACCAAAAACATGAAAATATGTACGTGTGCATGGAATGTAAAAATAGTCTATTTAGACAACAATTCCAAACTAAAAACATTATATAGAAAATGCATATTTACACGTACACTAGAACTGTACACAACACATCTGTAAATTTTTTTTTAAACATCTTCCTACACGTATATGCATGTAAATTTTCAACAAGTAATGCATCCAGCATATAGATTTTTTTTCTGATTTAGGGCCGCCGCGCAGCCCTGCTTGTTGCCATGTTTTCATTGTCTTCATCTTCATGATGGCTAATCGGTACAATCTCTCGTCAGCATGCTTCTGAAGGACAAAACATTGAAGCTCAGTGGTGGTTCTCACACATCAAAACATCTCTTTAATGTCAGCACGCCGCTTCTAGGGTGGCAGTTCTTACATAATATAAGACAAGATGTTGGTGGCATAATTAGTTTCTGCCAGGTCTGCTAGAGGGTGAAGAGAGTGAAAAATTTGACCTTAATGAAAGGAAGAAAATGTGGTTTGCATATGTGGGGGGGGCTAGAAATTGGGGAAGAGAGAGACTGGGTTGAGTAAAATATTATTTTTCCCTTTTCTGCCCCTTATAATTATTTACTGCAAATGTGGCAATATGCACAAAAACTCAATTAGTTTTGTGGTTCTCAACTTATATTTTGGTTCTTAATTAAACTTTCTTCTCTTTGTCTCTCTCTATGTGAGTATATGTGTATACATATCATTTCTTATGATGCCTGTTTATATCTTCATGCTGTTGATGGTTAGGCGTCCGACTAATGCTGAAAATGGGATGGCGTCGTGGTCAATCAATAAAAAGTTCAAAGAGTACACATTATGGTATGTTTAATGTTTTTCAATTGTCAGTATCATGTTTTATAAAACCTACTTGAAATATATATTAATTTCCCAAAACCATGTAAAGTTACCCTAGTCAAGAATAATTGCATTTTAACTATCTAGTAAATATGCATCCAGGAGAAAAGAGATAAGATGCTCATCAATAAACATTTTTAATTGCAGATGCTCGCAGAGAAGCTAGAAAAGCTTTTCTTGCTCTTGGGGGTCCTGAGGATGCTGAAGTCGAAGATGCCATGGAAACTACTGCAGAGCGCCCTAGTGATGATATTAATCAGTTTCAGAAAACTACTCCAGTGCGTATATTTTCTTGTTGCTTTTTTATTGGTCCTTATCGTATTGCATCATGGATTCCATTATTTAATTTGTTTATGACTATGTGTGCTAATGTTTAGTATACATTGAAAGTATCCATGGAATGAGGAACATGTGTTTGGTTACCAGATAAGAAAGAAAGGACTGTTGCTCTAGGAATATGGTTCCTATTACTCGGTTGATTGTCATTTCTTTTGTATTAATGTTTAGTATACATTGAAAAGTATCCATGGAATGAGGAAAATGCGTTTGGTTACCAGATAAGAAAGAATGGACTGTTGCTCTAGGAATACGGTTCCTATCACTCGGTTGATTGTCATTCTTTTGTATTGTTTCTGAGTTCTGACATTTATGCTAATCTGGTTGTACTTAACGTCCTTAAGCAGTTTGGCTTATTTATTACTTGGGTACTCTGTTGATTCTGCATGTGTTTGTCTGACTTCAAACGTCATCATATGTCTTCATGAATCATATCTGTTAAGATTTCTTTAGTGTCCCAAAGGGACTGGTTTCTCAATCGTCAAAACTCAAAACCAAGTTAAATGCGATTATGGCTAGATCCAAAAATAACCAACACTTAGTAATCTACATCTACTATGCTTTGGGCATGCTATAAATCAACATCAATCTCTCAAAATTTTCTCTCAAATCAGGTTATCAATCATCATGGTTCATTTGGTATAAAAAGACTTGGTGTTATTGTTTCTTGTTGCAAGAACCATGCACTTCTTCTTGATTGTTTGGTACAAAATATATTTTTGGCTGATTGGGCGAACTCCTTTTGGTTTGTGGATTCTGAGACAGAAGTTTCAATTTTGCATTGAGCATAGAAAAGGATTGCCACCATGGTTTGACATTGTAAATAACTAATGGAAAGCTAATGTCAACATGGACAATGACTTTTAAACGGAAATGTTTTTAAGAGGTACCATCATTAATTTATACTCCATGATCATGATTAAAAAATTAACGTTGGTTTTTGTGAGTGCAATGGCATTGAGAACAAGCGAAATAATTGCTGCTTCTTTTAACTAAACATCCATCCCTCACAAGTTTGCTATTCCCTTCTCTTCACCCTTATTCGTTTTGAACTTGTATTTCCTACTCATTATGTAGGTCAACATTTTATTTTATTTGTTCTACAAATCTATGATGCTGCCATTTAATCTTTCCATTACTTTTCCTATTCACGACCATGAACTATCATTGTAGAAAAAACAGACATTTAAAAACTTGTTTATGCTATCCCTTGGTTGTTTTGTTTTCATATAAGCATTTTTTTGTTAGCTTATTCAATTTTAAATATCCCAGACATTATAGTTATCATATTAATTAAGAGTGGCTATACATTATTCCCAGATGGAGTTTCATAATTTTGTTCTCTTTTCAGGTTTATGTACTAAATCCGAAGCAGGATATGCATGGTCTAGGCTATGATCCATTCAAAGGCGCTCCTGAATTTAGGGGTATGTAACTCCCGGAAGGTAGCTAGCCAAATTGTTATTCAAACTAATCCACTCACCAATTTTTGTCTAACTTCAGACAACAAAAGGTCACATTTACCTGGAAATAGGGAGTCAGGGCACAAAAGGGTTATTCCAAAGAAAGATGGTCTCTTTTCTTTCAAACGTATGAGCTCGTATCTTTTCATGTACTCTGTGTTAAATGATATGGTTTCTAGTTTATTATTGGCATGCAATTACTTGCATGGATTGCCTGCTGTGTGCTTTTTTTTTCAACTTTATAACTTGTGCTGGCTTTATTTTATCAGCAAGAAACGTTGCACCCGGTTTTGGCATTGGAGCCCTTGAAGAGCTTGACGCAGAAGACGAGGATGTATACGCGGCAGGTTATCATCTAATTTATTTAATACTTTTTTGCAGTGTCAAATGTTATGCTTTTTGCTTATAAATTGCAGTGGACAATATGTTCCTATTACTCAACAATGATTAGCACCGATGTACTATAGGCTTTATTTTTCGATCATGGGCAGTAAACAATACAAT
This sequence comes from Flaveria brownii, assembly GCA_018326445.1. NCBI lineage: Eukaryota > Viridiplantae > Streptophyta > Magnoliopsida > Asterales > Asteraceae > Flaveria > Flaveria brownii. The sequence continues at coordinate 6,657 of BJCN01340171.1, forward strand.
TTAAATCAGTAACTGTAGTATCTTATGATTTTGATTCGTCATGCAAATTGGTGATTTTCACATCTCTTAGAGTTTCCACATAAACATGAGGCTAGATTAGGTTCACGTACATGCTTAATACTGTAACTACTTTTTTTTGGACTTTTGAAGCAAATTATAAAATCTATTTGCACATAGTATATATAATTTTCTAGGATGGTCATTTATTTCTCCTTTATTACTCATTTTATTTTAGGGCATGGTGTTATATGGTGTGCAATTGATTGTGATACTAGTATAAGCACCATTGTGACACTGATTAAGTAAAAGGCTGAAATTAATACACAATTTATCTAGCAAGTGTTATATTCAATAACATTGGTAAAATTTGGGTAACAGGTTATGATTTTGAAGCTTTTGTGGAAGAAATTGAGGAACCTTCAAGATTGACCATAGAGGATAAAAAGAAGTCCGGTTCAAAACAACATGGTGTCCTGCCTGGTTTTAAAGTTGCATCCAATCCTGACTACCAGCTAGAAAGGTGACAAATCTCTTTTCTTTATCTTTGCAACTTAAAGTGTTACATTGATAACTTATTATTGTTTAAACACTTTTTTTGTTACTTGGTTCCTGCTATTAAAAAAGTAAGCAAAGTTTTTCATGAATGCGACAGGGATACAATAAAAGGCGATTTAAATAGTATCACTTTTGTAAATTTAGCACGATAAAAGAACTCCTTTCCATTTAAGCGCTATATAGAACTTGATTACATTCTTATATTTCGGTATCCTTGTTCTCAGATTTGATCCTCCAGTAGTTCCAAAGGATTTTGTGCCACATCATAAGTTCCCTGCTAAACTTAATGTCAACCAAAAGGTGACTGAAGTTCCTCCGCCAGAGGTTCCTCCACCAGTGGATAATAATTTGAAGGTTTTAATAGAAGGGGTTGCAACTCTGGTAGCTCGTTGTGGTACATTATTTGAGGAACTTTCTAGAGTGAAAAACCAATCAAATCCACTATTTAACTTTCTGAATGGTGGAGATGGCAATGATTACTATAAAAGGAAACTATGGGAGGCAAGACAAAAACATGGTGACAAAACTAAACCATTGTTGAATGAAAAAGTAGCATCTCCAAATGCTCAAAAGATGACAGCAGAAACCCGTGGAAACATTTTAGGAGAAAAACCTCTGGACAGAACCGCAAAAGAATTAAAGCCTGTTGTTCCTGCCACTGATAATGTTAATCTCCAGTTTCATTTGTCAGATACATTCACTGAACCTGCATCATTTGTGAGTCACTAATTTCTATGCTTATTTAGTGTGACAAGATGGGCTGGATGCATAACCTGTCAAAATGGGGTTCAGTTGAAGGGTGTCACCTTCTAATACGGGCCTGTTTGGCCCACAATATTCCTTTGCAGTTTTTAAATTTTTATAAATGACTTGCAGAAATTATGATCACGCAAACAGTGATTTAGTCTGTTGTATGTGTTAAAGGTATACTTTGGGCCACTTTCAAATTATTGCACCTGTTCCATCTTTAGCTAAACTTCGATTCCATTTGACCCATTTTAGATAAAACACAATTCAAACCCACCCATCATAAGTGAACACCTCCTCTAGTTTATCTAGACTCCTGGCTTTTCTATCTTCTGAGATTTTTGTGCATTTGGATTTTATGCAGACAAAACTGTGTTCCTTAACAAAAATGAAGTAGTAGATACCTAATCTTTTGAAGAATTTTGATTTTAGGTGGAGCCCACCGAAATGGCAAAACCATTTCAACATGACCCTGCCAAGCAAGAACGATTTGAGCAGTACCTAAAGGAGAAATATCAGGGTGGTCTTCGCACAATAGATGCTGGTGGATCAAGTAAAATGTCAGAGGCTGCTCGTGCTCGAGAAAGATTGGAATTTGATGCTGCTGCAGAGGCAATAACACAGGGAAAGTGGCGAAAAGAAAGTCAAGTTTCCAGTCAACAAATACTGGGTACATCAGCTGGTTTAGGGTTACAGTTCACTTCTGGAGGATCAGAGGCATGTATAGTAGTGTCCTAATAACATTGTTTTGTATGGGATTCGTGATCTTAATTTAATTATTTATTAACAGATAAATGGAGTTAGTCAAACTGAAGAAATTATAAAAAAGAGTATGTTTCCGAAGCGTGAGGAATTTCAGTGGCGACCTGCACCTATTTTATGCAAGCGCTTTGATTTAATTGATCCTTACATGGGAAAGGTATCTTTTTATTTTTTTCTACTGTAAAATTTTTTGGCTCATAATGATTCCTCAAATAATATGATACAAATTACAGGTAGGTTCCCAGTGCAACGAAATGCATATATGTGATAATAATATGATCTAGATAATTAACAATTATTATTGCAGCCGCCACCTCCACCAAGGTCGAGGAGCAAGTTGGATTCTCTTATCTTCATGCCAGACTATGTTAAGGCTACAACAGAAGAGAAAAATACCATCTCAAACAACGTCTCATCACCTCAAATAGATGAAAAAAAGAGAACAAATGTCATGGATGCTGAAGATAAAGTTGAGGTTGAAAATATCGAGGTTGAAAATGTTGAGAGACCAGTTGATCTTTATAAGGTAATTTTTTCCTCTTAGATTACCATTCAAGGCTCTTTTTTAGAGATGGCAAATTTTACCCATTTTAACTATGAATGGGTCCATATATTAAATACGTACTGGGTCAAACAGGTAAACTTACAAAACAGCTAAGAAAAAACGGATTAAACGGGATAAACAGGTCAAGAGTGTCTTGAAGTATATTTTTATTGCATAAAACCTACTAATCATTTTTTCCCAGAAAGATTAGATTATTATTGAAATAAAAAATATATATTTTTAATCATATATGACACACGAGTCACTTGACCAATTTTGTCTTTTTTTTCCGCCGCCTCTTCTCTTCTCTTTGATCATATAGGCTTTTGGTTACTTCATTACTCAAATATAAAATTTTGACCAATATCAATGGTTTATTGATGTCAAGAACGATGTTATTGTTAGATAATTTATTTCCCATAAAAATGTAGGACAATGTAAGCATCTGGGTTCGTCTTAGTCTGTTGACTCATCAATCCATTTGACACGGTTTATTTTTAACTGATTATCTGCCTTTGACTCATTATCAGATTAAGTACAACCTGGATTGACCATGTTCTACATAAGTGGCTGAATGACCTCCTCTCAACCTGTGCTCCGTCATTTTAATAACCTAATCCTTTATGCTTTCTTAAATGTTGAACTTGGACAATTTGATATGCTTGTAGGCTATATTCTCTGATGATTCAGAGGATGAAGAGGAAAACATTAACATCAATCAACAGGAAGATCCGACCAAGAAAATAGAAGCTGCTAATACGACTTTAAGTCGTTTAATGGCCGGTGATTTTCTGGAATCACTCGGGAAAGAGTTAGGCCTTGAGGTACCCCCTGATCAACCATACAAACCACCTGAAGCAGCTCAAAAACCAACAAAAGTTCAGGACGTGCCTCAGAAACATGAACCTGTCGATTCCGACGCACAAAAAATTGTTGGTACACTAAATGCTAAAGAATATAATCATGAAATGATGAAAAAGGAGAGTAAGGTTAAAAGGGACAGAAGCTCTTCAGACGATGAAAAAAGTCGAAGACGATCTAAACGGGATTATGACAGTACAAGTGACTCATCTGACAGTTATCGGGACCGACACAGTTCTTCAAGACATAAAGAAAGAAAAAAAGAACACAAAAAACACTCAAAGCATAGACATCGTGAATCGTCTAGCAGATCTCGACATTCTGCAGATAAAGAGCATAGAGATAGCAAGAAAGAGAAGAGGAAAAGGCGAGACTGAAAAAAGAAAACCTTAACAACTAGCATCGCTTATAAATACAAATCTTGAAGTCAATTCTAATATCCATGCCCTCTCGGTCTAATTTGAATTGTGAACCGAGATCTCGACATCATTAGCCATTGTAGTAGCATGGTGTCAACATGAGTTTTAAAGCTCCATTATATTTAGTTCTTTGCTGGGTAGTTTCAGTTTTCAGGTTGGCTGATTGATGATTTTGGATTCTTGTATTTTTAGGTGTGCTTTCGGTCAGTGGAAGTGCCAAGATTGGTATTTACTTAAAAGCAGAACTGTAGAACACTAGAATGGTTATGTTTTAAAAGTTATATTTGTATGTGCAATGTCTTTTTGGGATTACGTAGCGAACGTTATTCAGTTAACAGGTGAACCCATGACCATTACAGTCTTTCTTTTAGCACTCTGCCATAAACATTGATCCTATACGCACACACTAATATATGTTTGTTTTTCTGGTTGAGTTCGCCAAAAGTTTTTGACATCAAAGCACTTATGCTGGTAGATGGTACCGACACAAGTGCACACACACTTGTGTATTATGAACATGTAGACATACATTCATGAGTAATTCACTGTCTACGACTGTCTCCTTACCAGAAGTATGTGCAGATTTTATAACTTTGCTTTTCTTCTTTTTAGAAGTGACCTTCAGTTGAGGGAATGGAGATTCTTTCACTGGCAAAGCTTGAACAAACATGAAAATGAAGTATTTAAATTCCATAAATAATTTCTCTCTTTAAATTAAAGGTGCAATTTCATATATTAGAATTACATATTTCTGTAAGTCATGTTTAAAAATTATAGTATATTATCTATTAAAAACTTATGTTTTTTAAAAAATATATTATTTTAATAGGTTTTAAGGGGATATATGTAATAAGAAAGTTTACTATAAAAAGTTATATCAAGTTTACTATAAAAAGTTATATTTCCGTGCGAAGCTTATGTAAGTTATCACGCAAGAAGAAACGTTACAGGTAGAATTATAACGTAAGTGTTAGAATTAATCACATAAATATAAAATTATAACACAAAGGTGTAATTTCATCCCTGCATGATAATATTATGCAAATGTAATCCTTCTTGCTTGATTATTAATTGTTTTTTTATGATAATTTCGTCCTAAACTTCGTAGTTGTATAGTAGTCTTTTCCAATATGTAATTGTACTTGAATTAAATTTAACTCAGGAGTAGTTATAAACAAATTTATAGTCTCCAAACGAAGACGAGATTTGGACTTAAAGAAAGCTTAGGGTGTAAAACTGTAAAATAATGAATGATAACCACATCCAAATAAGACCAAAGCCTAGCGAAAAGCTTCACCTCTCTCCCGCAGGTGTATCTACCAAAGCCCATCGTCGCCTCTTCTATGACTCGTGATTCTTCATAACGATATCTAGGGTTCATAATTTCATGGCTTCTCTTCTTCTTTCAACCCCTATCATCCAATCCCCTTTCCTCGGCAAGAATCTGTAAGTTTCTTAACACCTTATCTTCGTATAATCAACAAAAATCCCGGTTAAAATTGACAGGATATCTGCTAATTTCCATGTTTTTGGCTCATTTCTGGTGGATTATGTTGATTTTGCATTGAAATTGATTCTAATTCGATGATTTTTTGTACAAGAAGTGGTATGTTTTCAGTTTTTTGTTCCCTTCTTGTTTATTAGTGTGTGTGTTTGATCGTGCAGTTCGATTAATGGGAATTTGAGGAAGCCGGCACTGTGCGCTTTGGTGTTTAGAAGCCCTAGATGTGCTGCTGCTGATTCTACATATGGAGGTACTGAAATTGTTCCATGGATAACGTAATATATAACCTAATTTTAACCATGGTTTATGGGGTTTAAAGTGCTTGCAAAAATTGGCTTTAATTGAATAATCTTGACTTTGAATTCTGTTTATTTATTGGATAGTTCAAGTATAAGTAACTGATTTTGCATCTGTGTACCATTGAGTTATTTAGTTAGCCTGGAGTTTTTTCCTTAAGTGAGGATTGATGTTGTTTCCTATTTGGTTAGGTAACATTTCAAAATACCCTCGAAGTCATGTTTGGGATCCTTACAAACGTCTTGGTATAACTAGTGATGCTTCTGAGGAAGAAGTATGGAGTTCCCGAAACTTTCTGTTAAGTCAGTATGGCGGTCATGAGAGAAGTGCGGAGTCAATAGAAGCTGCTTTTGAGAAGATACTTATGAGAAGCTTCCAGAACAGGAAAAAAACAAAAATCAACTTAAAAACAAGGCTGAAGAAGAAAGTGGAAGAGTCTCCGCCTTGGGTTCAGAACTTACTTACTTTTGTAGAACTTCCTGAGACTATCATCATCCTAAGAAGATTGTTTTTGTTTACGTTTATGGCCTTTTGGAGTGTGATGAACTCTGCTGAGGGTGGTCCTGCATTCCAGGTTTGATGTTCTTTTTTTCTTGTACTTCTTTTAAGAATTTATTGGTTGATTAGATATTCACTTTGAAATTATTATGTTATATTGAATAATTGAATAGATAATCAGTAGTTATAGAACAGAATGTAGATTATAGTCTTTGGAGCTGCAGATAATTAGATATTTGAGGGTTTGGTGAATTCGCATTATTTAAGGAATTATTAGATAAATGACAAAAAATAAATTTATGTGAAAAATTGTATGGCTTGTAGTGAAATATGAGAAGGCCCTATACTTAGGTAAACAGATGGGGTAGTTAGATGATTTTGGTTCCTTTGCAGCAACTTGAAACTGATTATTCCCCTAAATAGTGAAAATTTATAAGCAGGATCTTTTTATCTGAACATAGACTACTAATTATTGAGTAGATAATGAGTTCTAAAGCAAATGAAACACACCCTTGTTCTACTGAAGAACTACTTACTGTTTGCACAATGTAATGTTGTTGAGGATCCGGGTTTAGATCGGCACACAAACACAATCAAACTGTGAGAGAAAATAATAACAAAGATGAACACGCGAGATTTAACGTGGTTCGGTCGATGTGACCTACGTCCACGGGCTGCAACCAGGATAATACTTTTATTGCTTTCTGCCTCACTCGTGAGGAATTACAAGTACAATACACAATATAAATAGGGAAAATGAGAGTTTACAACTTAATTCCCAAGAAAACATTAATGGGCTAAAATTAAATAAAAACGGACCAGGTCTTTAATTTAATTAATCTGCCATTGAGTTGTCTTTTAACCCGAGCCCAAATCAAGACTCCATAAACCCAACAATCTCCCACTTGGAGGCTTGATCATCTTCAAATTTTCTTCCGATGTGAACACTTGTACCTCTTGTAATCTTCCTCGTCTTCCTGGTTGCAGCGGCCTTCTCATCAGTTAATCTGAAGGCCCGTTGAAGCTCCCCCGAGTTTCAACATATCAGTCACGGTTGTATCTGCCCCCGACTTGTTCTCCGTCCTTACCGGCTCCCACTGAAACAAACTGCCAGATCCTGGAACACCCTGAGAACAATCACTCTCCATATTCAGCAAGTAATCATCTAGAGAGATTTTATTAGATGGAATATTAGTTCTTTTAAACCACTGTCGTCTAGAAACTGAAACTGAAGCACGACACGTGCTCCCACTGTCACGAAATCCTCTAACCGGTTTACTTGAACTTTTCCATGCACATTCACTCTGAATCTTTTCTGTGACTCTAGGTTTCTTACTTGCAAAGCAAACCTTCTTCTGCCCATGAGATTCTGTGAACTGGACTTTAGTTTTTTTCTGAACCGGAACATCACTTCCTTCAGATGGTAAACTGACCATATACAATGAACCTATTTTCTTTTCACGAGCAATGACAAGATTCCCTTTAACAACTTTCCACTGCTTATTCCCGAACTTAACCTCATGTCCCTGTTCATCCAACTGACCGATAGAAATCAACTGTTTCTTCAAATCAGGAATCACCCTGACATCTTTCAAAGGCCATGAACCAGCTGAAGTAACTAAATCCATGTCACCCATGTCCGTAACATCAAGAACATCATTGTTCGCCAGTCTTACCTTACCAAAATCACCTTCTTTTAGATTCTGCAATGCTTCGCTGCTGTGGGTAGCATAAAACGAAGCTCCAGAATCCATGACCCATGAATCCACACTACTCTCCACGCTACAGATTAAAGCATCGTCATCTGAGTAGTCTGCTGTAGTGTTGGCTTCTTTTTGATCATTCGGACACTGATTCCTAAAGTGTCCCACCTGTTTACAGTTCCAACATGTCACATCATTTCAAGCCTTAGACTGACTCCTTTTCCTGTTCTTGCTCCCACTACCTCTGTTATTCTTTCTTCCTCTGGCAACATTCAGTAATTCACTTGTTGATTCACCTGAATTTCTTCGTCTGATGTCTTCGCCCATAATAATGTCTTGAGTCCCTTTTAAAGTGAACACGCTGGTGGAACTAGTAATCGCTGGAACAGTACCAGCCCAACTATCAGGCAATGATGATAACAGTAGTAGAGCCTGAACCTCATCCTCGAATTTGATGTCAACTGACCCAAGTCTTGACAAAATTGAGTTCATGTTGTTGATGTGTATTAAAACCGAACTTCCTTCTTTCATCTTTGTATTAACCAGCTCTCGAATCAAGAAAACTTTATTTGCTGCCGAAGGCTTCTCATACACATTAGCTAACGCATCCATGATACCTTTTGCTGTAGTTTCCTTCAGAATGTTGAACGCAACATCCTTTGTCAGCGACAACCTAATAACCGCCTTGGCCTTTTTATCCAAAGTTTCCGATTCAGTTGGTTTTATATTTTCTGGTTTCTCACCCAAAACAACATCCAAGTCTTTCTGAACAAGTAAATCCTCCAGTTGCATTTTTCACCAACCAAAGTCTTTTCCATGAAACTTTTCAATCTAAAGTTTTCCGCTCTCAGCCATTATCTCAAACTACAATTTGTTTACTAATCGAGTCAAGACTAAAAGTAGCTTCAACCACAACTATGGCCGGCTGCCTGAATTTGAGTGTTGTTCAATTGAATACTACCCTTTCTCTTAGTAAAAAAAATAGTAAACAAACTAGTTAAACAATGCACCTAAGAGTTCTCGACTTTGAATCTCGGTAATTGTACTAACAATACTTGGATAAACAAAATAACCAACCCCACTGATCTTGGCTACACTACCATAAATCTCGGCAATCACACCAAAAACGAATCAATGATTGCGGCGAAACAAACAACCCCAAGACAAATCAGAACTGAAACGAAAAACGTGTAAAACAAACCTGTTTTGTTTCTTCTGATCAATGCAGGACGACATCAACATTCGGGTTACAACCAATCTATGTCCTTTTTTCTTTTGGTACGATGACGTAAAAGAAAGAAAATACACAAAAAACCCACTAGAATATTAATATGAAATATATATTGTGGATTTGTTGCTATTCTTGCGCACGTGAACACCACCAAAAACAAGGATTTCCTTTTTTTTCTTCTTGATTTACGCACAAAGCATCACATAAGTCAAAACAAAAGAAATCTTTTTTTATTCCCTATTGATGATGGGTTGATAAATCAGATCGGTGATCAATTAGGAACGCCGGTAGAGCTGCCGGCGAATAAACCTAGATCGTAACTGTCTCGCGATGTGTTTCCTGTGTGTAACTAGCCGTAGCTCTGATACCACTTATTGAGGATCCGGGTTTAGATCGACACACAAACACAATCAAACTGCGAGAGAAAATAATAACAAAGATGAACACGCGAGATTTAACGTGGTTTGGTCGATGTGACCTACGTCCACGGGCTGCAACCAGGATAGTACTTTTATTGCTTTCTGCCTCACTCGTGAGGAATTACAAGTACAATACACAATATAAATAGGGAAAATGAGAGTTTACAACTTAATTCCCAAGAAAACATTAATAGGCTAAAATTAAATAAAAACGGACCAGGTTTTTAATTTAATTAATCTGCCATTGAGTTGTCTTTTAACCCGAGCCCAAATCAAGACTCCATAAACCCAACAAATGTTTGCCAAATATCCATACTACTACTTAATAAATATTTAATGCATAATATTATGGACCCAAATTACTGCATTGTGTTAGTTTATTGATGATTGTGGAAGAATAAATAATGTGGGAGTTCAATTCGTGTCTATAGTTTTAGATGTCATTTATATCTTGATTTTGTATCTAGTATCTTTGCCTTAATTCATCTTTATATGATACAGGTGGCACTGTCACTGTTTGCTTGCATATACTTCCTCAATGACAAGTCAAAGAGCATAGCAAGGGCATCTGTTATTGGGTGAGTTTATAAAGAAAGGCCTAACCCTCGTAATTTTCCCCTCTATTTATTGATTTTAGAGTTAACTACTTATAAAACCAGTAATCTGTCCATTTGAACGTGTGTTAAAATGGTAACGCACTGAACAATATTTCAACCTTCACTAACCAATTTCACCCTTTGTTTCGTTCCGTGTGAAATTTCATACTTGAACGCCATGTTATTACCATGTTGTTGCTACATGCTATGTAATATGTCATAACTTAGTACTTATTAGTTATTACATCTAATACAAAAATTTTGTAATATTTAAGTACTCTACTATAAATTTCCAAGTTGGCATGCTATCTGGGTTGGACAGTCTTAACAATTTAATAAATAGCCGTGGTTTGGGGTTGACCTATCTAACCCGTTTGATAAACAAAGTTGTGTTCAGGTTGTTGAAAGTTAAATGGGTCGATCCGCTGACCAATTTAAGTTTGTGGGTTATGTAAAACTTATCGTTTTTAGAGGGGTGGTATAGAAAATTCAAGATTTGATTTTTGGGAAGTTTAATTTGCCTATCGTTATCTTCAAAGTTCAAACTGGTTAAATATAGTTCTAAACAAGTTGACTTCTAAATGTGCCCAGGTTAGGGTTAATATGTTTGGCACGAATTAATACACATGTTGTGGTTGTGTTTGTGTTCATGTTCGTGTTCGTGTTCGTGTTCATGTTCATCAATTTCAACCTGCCAACTTGACATAGTTGCCACTCATTGCTCTTTAGTGATCACAAATAAGAAGACTGCTTTGTAGTTTGACATGCAGTATTGAGTTGGATACCCTTATCATTGTTTATCCAAATCTCCATTTTATATATTGTTTATATATTTAACCAATAATTTAACCCAAGCCATTTTCACATTGATAACAGATTTGGATCCCTAGTGGTTGGGTGGATTTGTGGTTCATGTCTAGTTCCTATGATTCCTGCAGCCATTTTGCAACCAACTTGGACCCTGGAGCTCTTGACTTCATTGGTAGTATACGTCTTTTTGTTTCTTGGATGCACCTTTCTTAAGTAAAACTCTAATTGTCCTCAGATTGCATGTTTAATTCATAACAAGATTTATTGCCACTTGCTTATGTTGATCTTCTGCGTTCCTATAACCTACCTGTTTGCATAACATCAATCTTGGTGTACCTTTGAATTTCAATTTGGGTATGAGCTGCAGTTTTGCTATAAGTTTGTTGGCTCAACTAGACAACTATGTGTTGTAATTTCAAACAATTTAGCTAAAACTCCTCCAATTACTTATTCAAGTAAATTTGATTAATTAAGGTAAATATACATTTGCTATTTGTTGATTCTTCATACAAATTCAAAGTTTTTACCTTTATTTTACAAAACTTGTATTGGTTTTCTGGATTTTTGTATTATTCTATTTATTCAAAATAATCAATTTGTATCACGTGATTGTTAAGGGAGATTATGATCCAAGCTAAGGTTGTTCAGTGAGGAGTTGAACAGAGCTAGTATTAACTTGGGCTCATGCTTATAACAATACGAGTCAAATTAGGGCTCGTGCTTATAACAATACAAGCCAAACTAGCTCTGGTCGTAATCTTCAATTCCAGTTTGAAACTTGGCTCTTGTTATGGTTGTACTTTACTCAGATTATGGCTTGTTGAGATGTGACTTATTTCTTTTGAATTATAATGATTGTAAGTTAATAACAATCTCAATTATACAAGCTTCAAAATATTAAGTACCAAACCTAAAAAAATTAAGTTCAAATTTATAAGAGGGAGCTAACTAGCTTTGTGAGCTTGAACTTGGCTCTCAAGTGTTTATATGAATGAGCTTCAAGTCACAAGCTAGGAAGATTGAATAGTACTTTTTTAAAAAGCCTTGGCTATCAAGTGTTTGTTGAATGAGCTTTTAGTCACAAGCTAGTCTGATTGAATAGTATTCTACTAAAAGCTAGTCTGATTGAATAGTATTCTACTAAAAGCTTTGTGCATCAAGATGAGAACAATAGCTCACGATCTGACCTGATTCCCAAAACGGTTTCACCATAAATCGTTTCCAACTTGATTCAACTCATAGGTTTGAGATCCGTTTGTAACTCTATAGGTTAAAACTAGCTTCAACAAAGTTGACACAAAATGAATCAGTCGAATAGTCAATCCAAATCAAATCACTGTAAGAACCGATTTCTAATCTTGTCTAAGAGAGGAGGGGGTGTTCCTCTAAACTATCCCGGACTACCCTGTAATCCACCAATCACACACTGCTTCATTACAAGTACCCTGAACTATCCTGAAACATTCAAAAAGCTAGAAATACTACCCTGAACTACCCTGGAACTTTTATTTTAATATTAAAGTAATTCAAAAGATAATTAACTTGTTGAGTGTCCGGAACAAATTCTTCTTCTTCATAGTCCGGTACGTTTTGGGTTCGGTAGGCAAATGGATCGAACATCGGTGGTTCATTGATCGGGAAGTCGGGTTGACCAAAATTTGGATTTTGGTTTGAAAATGGATCACACATCGGTGGAGGTTGCGGTGAATAACCTTGTGCTGAGTATCTGTATTGTGGTGGTGGAGGTTGCGGTGAATAACCTTGTGCTGAGTATCCGTATTGTGGTGGTGATGGTTGTGGTATATAAGGTTGCGGTGAATACCCTCGGGACGCGCCATCACCACCTCGGGAACTCGAACCACCACCTCGGGAACTCGAACC
>BJCN01340172.1:0-13420 GCA_018326445.1 Flaveria brownii
AGACTGTGAGAAAGCCAACTGTTGGCTTCTCAGGGGTGGAAACAGCCCTGGTCCTGAAAATGTTAGAGCTCATTGTTCATGGTGACAATGTAGCAGCACTAGCTAGTGTTGAACCCATACCTTCCACTTCAAGACCACCCACACAAGCTCGAATAACCCTCCCCGAACAACAAAGATCCAAACAAACCCCTGCACCGGTTATTCAACCTGTACAGGTCCCCATCTCACCACCCATACAGGAAGAAGTGGACACTGGAGTTCCTACTTCTCCTAAGGAGCAAACGCTCCCATCTCACTAAGAATCAGCCATGAGGTTCCTCATGTTCAAGCTGATGAGCTCATGACCTAACAAGCCTTATGCCTTCACTCAGAGTCTCAACACTCTAATGAACAACCTTCAGGAGAAAGTTACCATCCCCAGCCTTTAGACTTAAATAAACCCATGCCCAGCCTAGAATTTTATGATGAGGAAGATATAGCCCTCAGTGAGTATCATTAGTCTCTCTTCTCCTTCTCTTCTCAAAGAGAGATGAGTACTCCTATATCCCTATATCTAGCCCACATCATCCACCCCCAACTAAGGTGGATCTTCCTGAACATGTTCAGGTGATCCATATGGAAGTGGCTCTCACTTCTAAAAGTGATTACATTATTAAGACCACAACCATGGCAACCCAGCCCATTGACACTTAAACTAAAGCTATTAGTGAGTAGGGGAAAAGTTGCAGCCAAGAACAATAAGCTAGTGATGAGGAAGAAGACTTAGGTCCAATTATCTTATCCCCCAGTGATTCTTCTACTGGAGATGAGGGCAATCTTAGACTAAAGGTGCAAAAACTATCTAAAACATGAACTTATTTAGTCTCCAAAGTTAGTCACTTAGAATCTCAAGTGACAATCTTACAGAGAAAGGTCAATGATCAGTAACTTGAGATTTCTGATCTCAAGGAACAACTAGTTAGGAGACCCTTCAGAAGGATTCTATGAGGAACACAAGAACTTAAGGATGTAAATGACCTAACCTCTAGCTCACCTATGCAAGTGGGTGATGCTACCAAAAAGGGGGAGGAAGTTATTACAATCACAGAACCTGGAGTTCTTCTCAGAGTATAGACATTGAGGACTCACCAACCTCACTTGTAATTGTCCAGACTCATCAACCTCTTCAAATTCACATTGATGTAGATTCACTTATCCGGAGTTTATTTAAGGAGGGTATACCAAGGGAAATGTCATACCCACCTTTTGGGGCTGCAAATGAAATACATGGGTGGAGGTATGATTCTGAAAGAAAAGTACTCATACTGCATATAGTTCAAGGAAAGCAAGAGGTCTTCAATTTTCAGACTTTGAACTACTATGACAGCCTTTCTCTAGTCAATATGCCACTTGCCAACTCAAGTCAAAACAGGCAAGCTGACATACTGGCTGAGAGAATTCAAGACAGGATCATGGAAGAACTCAGACATAGAAGAAGACAATTGCAAGCAGGTAATGTCATTGGTCAACTGGACGTTTAGTTGGGCCCTAAGATTAGCCTCGAAGGGGAATCCTTGACTGAAGGCTAGTGACTGAACCTCTGAGCATTGTCACAGAGTCAAGCACTTAAACAACATCATGTACCCTCAGTAAGGCACCAATTGGTGAAGGTGTTTCATAACCTCTCTCTAGCCTGAGCCTAACTGCTGAATCAGGCAATGATGGCCAAAGCTCTTTCCACCCTGAGTCACCAAGGTATGTGAGTGATAAAGGGTAAAGGAAACTGACTCCTGAGGAGATGGAGGAGGAGGAAAGAGAGAGGAAGATGAAGCTAGGGGTAGAGAGTTTAGCTGGTTCCTCTGGCTTCATGGAAGCTACAATCAGGACAGACCATAGGCCAAACACTCAAAATGATGAGTTGAGGCATGCCAAATTGAACTATTTGGGAACCAGAAACTACAACATTGATGAACTTATCTCTCTTCCTTTGGAAGAGCTAAATGAACAAGCAGACTTAGAGCTTATAAAGGAGAAGAAGGAGGTAGAGGATGCAGAATTACTCCTTAAAGTTAATGTAGAAAGAAGGCAGAAAAGGCTGAACAAACATGCTCCTACTCTCTCCCCAATTCATGAAAGCCCTGAAAGAGAGACTGTGGCAGCTGAACCACCTCATGTAGACAAAGAAGCTGATAGACAAAACATGATCAACTACCTGAGTGCCACAGGTCTCTACCAGGCATTTGCACTTCTTCCCTTCTCTTTTGAATACATTGAATTTGAGTATCTTAAGCAGCTTGAACTAAAATTCATAAATGAACAAAAAGCTTCTAAGAGAAAAATGAGGGAAGAAGCTGCAAAGCCAAGGGTCATCATCCAAAAGAGCCAAAAGAAGTCTGCTGACAGACAAAGTATTATGAGCTTCTTCAAGCTGTATGGATTCTCCGAAAGGAGGCTTAGTCCAATGTCTTTAACATTATGGATGAGCACATTAGGGTAATCAGGCAAAAGATTAAGAAGGGAGAGCTTGTGGACTTGCATTCTCCACTAAGCCAAGCTCCTGCTGAGGTTAAGATTAAGGTTGAACCATAGACAACACAACCTAGACCTTCAGCTGCTTCACATCCAACTTCATCTTCTGATCCATAGTAGGGTTCTACTTTCTCTCCTTCTGAACCTGTGAGAGAAGAGGACCTAACTGAGAGAGGCATAACAGAACAACATGGTACTCAAGATCAGCCTTCTCAGTTAAACGCTCTAAAGAGGAAGAAAAGGGTGGCTATAAAGAAAGTAATCAAGAAGAAAAAGGCATGCACTTCCAAACCTCAGGATGAGTCAGAAGATCTTGAGGAAGGTGCAATAAGAAGCTTATCAACCAACTCCTACCATAGTACAACCTCTTGCAGCTGGAAGACCCATCCTATCTTGGACCTTTACTTCTAATCCAGATAGATGGTATGTCATCAGAGATCAAGGTGGTCAAGATGTCTACTTCTGACAAGATATACTTGATCTACCGCTAGATGATCTCCATGACATGAGAAGATATTATGAAAGTCTGAGGGATCCTGACCAATAGATAAAGAAAGGAATGGCCTTAATCCTAATGAGGATAATCAACTGAAGATCAATCTTCTTAGTTTTGGTAGCATCAGCCTAGGGGGAGTTTGTAAGGTTTATATAGAGGGTGATGCAACCAAAGCAACCAAATGGCTTCCTGCATGCATGCACCAAGTACCAAGTAGAACTGCTACGAAAGTTTTACACTTTGCATTAGAATTATGCTAAGTATAAAATCTTCCAAAGATAAAAGTTCCTACGAAAGCCTTGTACTCAACATAAGAAATATTCTAAGTATAAATTCTTCCAAAGCCAAAGGCCAAATCTTCTAAAGCCAAAGATGAAGTCTTCCTAAGCTTCAAAGACAAAGTCTTCAGAAGCCAAATGAAGGCAAGACTAATTTCTTCTAAAGACTTAGAAGAACAGGCTTTTCTCTAATGTACTTTTACAAAAGCTGGTCAACTTTCCACTACAACTCTAAAGACTCACCAAATTATATAAGTTAGTGAAAAGGTCCATGCTTTTGTAATTGTACATTAAGGTGTTTGTCTGTAACTTTCTACTTTATGTACTTTTATCCTTTTTGTATTATATTAGGATGTGAGCTATGGCATGTCATAGTTACTAGTCAAAAGACAATCTGCCATTTTACTCTACATTGATTTTGCTGTCTTTCAATGTTTCAACTGGCTTCCCAAGTATGGCCGGTTGTAGGGTGTAGTATAAAGTATCTTAACATTTTGTAACTTATTAATTATGCATTGTAACTCTTGTAAGAGAACTTGTGATTAATATACATCGTCCTTGAAAACCTTATATATATTGTTCTTAAGTTCTATCTCTTTACTTACTTGTGTTCTTTACATCTTAACTCTTAAACCCCGGTTCTCTATTTGATCTGTTAAGTGCTCTAACACTCTCCTCATTATGAGACTAATTGTATTGATCATCCCTTAACCGGTCCTGCAAAGTTAATGAACATAAGAATGGTTTTTCAAAATATTTGTATATATTACTTCTCAACTCAGTGCTACAAGACTCTTACAAGCATGGTTTGATGAGTTACAATGAGAAAATATATATACTACTATCTACAACCAGTTATACTTGGAGGACCAGCTGGAACTTACAACTAGACAAATACTACATTGCTAGAGGTAAAGCATCTAAGATAAAATACTATCCTAGATTAGGTAATCATGACAGGACCATGACTTACATTTTGTCACCGAATAGAGATGGTCACTATACTAGTTGATAAAGGTGAATAGTGGAATAGAGTATGGTCAACTACATGGGCGTGGGAAAGAGCAATGCAGTTTATCAGAGTTGGCAATGGATGTCAGACAACCCATACTTTTGTCCACTGGTTCATATAAGGTTCTTCTAAAGGTAAATGGCATCGAAAGAATAAGTTGTTGGAGACCAATTATCCTTCGGAAGAATCAACATCTTCCAAGTATTGTGCAGGTCTTCATGACTTCATTCTTTGGACGACCTTGTCTTGGATCTTCTAAGAATGAATACGTCGAAAGAAAAACTAGTTAGTCTTTGGAAGACTTAGTTCTATCTTCGGAAGTTCTTCTTATACTTTGGAAGGAAAACTAGTTAGTCTCGGATGACTTAGTTTTCCTTCGGAAGCTCTTCATACTTTAAGCTTCGGAAGATTTTGGAAGAGTTGTTTTAGCTTCGGAAGACTTCTTCAATTGTACTTCAGAATTCTACCAAGTGTTGTTTCGGTTGCACCAGCCTCATATGATCCAACAAACTCCCCTTAGGCTGATGCTACCAAAACTTTACTTTCTTCTGCTCCTTAGGGTCTTTAACACAGGGAGAGCAAATATTTGTCTGTCTCCTTGATCTTCCCTGATGTGGTGCTGAGGAGCTTGTACAAGTCATTTGTTGATACTGTCGCTCTGAATGACATGTACTCTTTGTTGTTGCCCTCTGAAGAGAGTTTGTTAATGGGAACTGTAGTCATATTCCCATCTAACTATAGGGTCAGAGGTTGGGTCTTCAGCCATCTGAAGGAATGTTTTTCCTTTTGTGGTTGTGCCTTCTTCCTCATCCCTTGCTCTCTTTTTCGGCTCTTCTTCAGTCTTGGCCTTCTTTGTCAGTTCAGCCAGACAAAGACTGCTTAGATGATTTCTAATATAAGCAGCAACTTGAGAGTTAGAGGGATTGGATAATGGTTTCTTGGCTAACTCAGCAATGTCGAAATTGCTGGAGTGTAGTAGAGATGAAGTATTGAGCTTACTTACTTCACCATTCTCTCTTTTCACAGAAAAGTTATGAGAAGGTCCATCGAACCTTCACTGGATTATTCTCCTTCTAGGATTGAGGGGTTGTGTTGGCAGCTTATCCCCTTTTCTAGTATCCAGTAGAGTTACCAGTCTCCTTCTTAACTTCTTATGTTCTTCCTTTAGAGTGTCTGAATTAGTTGTAAGAATTTGGAGAGCTTGGTCCAGTGTTCCCCTAGGTAGATCAAGGATGCATCTCTTGTGAGGGAACTGGAAGAGCCATCAATATATTTCAGCTTAATTGACGCTTCCTCATAAGAGATGTTGCTCAAGGTTTTGCTTTTAATGAGTTCTTTCTTGATCTATTTGAACTCTTCTAAGGTTAGGGGCTTGGAAGGTTCAAAAGATGGTGTGGGTAATGATTGGGTTCGGGGTTGTGTTTTGGGTTTATGGATAGGTGGTGGGGGTGTTTGTTTGTTCAGTTTTGATAGGGAAGGGAAAAGGTGTGTGCACAGGTTATGGTTTGGGTGCCATCCTTTGAACACTTGGTACTAATGGCATCTCTGCCTTCTTCCTAAGAGAATGTCAGCCTTGATGTCATTGACATGTTGTTGTAGGGTCTTCTCTAACATGGGACCCACTTGCCTGTCGGTGAAGCCATAGGCTATGAGATAGGCCTTCATTCATTCCCTATCTCCCACCCTTTAAGTAGCTACAACTATTGCCTCTTCCTCCTTCTTCTTGTTTTCCCTCAGCTTCTCCCTGGCACTCTTCTTCTTTTCCTTAGTGATTTGATCTTGCCCCTTTAAGAAAAGAAACAAGATTGTCTCACTATCATGAGGTGTCAGCTCCTCTTGAGAATAGCCTCTAGAGCATAAAAAGCCTTTCCTCTCCAACCTCTCCCTTTCCACAACTTTCTTCTTCTCTTTCATTTTCTCCTCCTTTATGGCCACCCTTGTTGCTTCCTCCTTTTCCTTTTGCAGCAAGGTTGCCTTCTCTAGCTTCACAAGGTCATCAAGTGGGAGTAGAAGTATTTCTTCATTGTCTACTCCCAGGCTGATAAGCCTGTCTATCACCTCCATTGTCTTCTGGTTGTTGATACTTTTTTAGTCGGCTGCTACTGCTTTGTTGCTTGCAGCCAACAACTTCCCAGTATCAACTCTTCCTTTTCTTTTATGCTTCTCCAACCTTTCTTCTTTTAGCAGCTCCATAGCAGTGAGCTTCCTCTTCCCCTTAGAATCAGAGGAAGATTCAGCCTTTGGAGACTCAGGCATAAAAGGTTCAGGTTGGGGAGAGTGGGGTTGGACTTATGGTGGTTTAGATAGGGTGTTGTAAGGAAGTCCTCACTGTTTACCATAGAGGCTAGATCAAGAATGGCCTCTGTGATGAACAGGTCATCGGACATGGAAAATAGTTCCATGACTCCTTCTGCAGCTTGAATTTCTACTTTGGAAGAAACTTGAACTGCACTACATGTCCTTTCTAAATCGGTTGCTGGGCCATGAGTCTATATATCCCATTCGAAGTTGATATCAGGTACAATAGAGACCTTATGTTAATCAACTTCCTTTTTAGAGGTAGGTGGTGCACTCAACCTTTAAAGCTCTTCAGTTCTAAAGTTGGCAACAACTACATCAGGGGATGGTTATGCAAGGGAGGAGCTTATCAGACATTTGGTTAGAAACCTATTAAAGTCGATAAGAATCCTTGGGTCTACTTGAATTGTAATAGGATTTGGTTGAAGGAAGATGGTTGTAGGTTGTTGTTATGTGGAGTAAAAAGAAGAAATAATATCAATGGAAGTTGTTCTAATGGCAAGGTTGGGTTCCGCATGTTCTTGTTTCTGTACATTCTCCCCCTTTTTGGTAACATCATCTTGAGAAATAGATTATCTAGAGGAAGAACTTAAAAAAACCTGTGTATGTACATGCATAGCAGACTTTTCAATCTATGACTCAGCTAGTTGAGCCTTGAGATTTTCAATCTCAAGTTACTGAGTAGCAAACCTATCTTCTAAAGTCCTAACCTTGAATTCAAGGTTTGAGACTTTAGAAAGTAGTTAACTGATTGTGAGTTGCAGACTATCCTCATCTTCTTTTGAAGAATCATTAGGAGATGAGATAACATACTAGGTATGTTCATCATCACCACCAGTTATGGTTTCTTGGCGCCCTGGATACCCTTGTGTACTGATGTCTCTTTCAAAGTCATCAATGAGAAAGGTTGTCGCACATTCAGTCCCACTTATGTTACCACTGCCCTGAGAGGCTGATAAAGCACTATCAGTAGTGGCAGCTGAATCTGCATGAGTCACCCCCACTTCAGTTGGACTTACCTTAGTTTGGGCTAGCTGATGTGGGCTAGATATTAGGGTCTCCCTGGGGCTCAGTTAATCTAGGAAGTGGTGTGGTAGATCAATATCATCGCCTTGAGTGAACATAATATCCTCATCAGGTTGGGTTAGTAGGTCAAGAAAGGATTTAGAGGTTATTTCTAATGACTCGAGACCTTGGTTAGCACCTAATAATTCTTCTACAATATTAGTTGAACTAGTGATGTGGCTGTCCCTTTTTGGCTTCTCAGGGGAGTGTTGGGACTCACCCTTAGGGCTTATGCCTTGGTTAATGGGCTCATAAGATTAAGACTAAGGTTACTCAACACTGATATTAAGGTCTATTATGGAGGATGGTTGGACCTTTGGCTCAGTGAGAGCCCTATGTTCCACTCTAGCATTTTTGGTGTGAATAGAGGAGGCTTGTCCAATCAGAGGATATTGAACCAGGGTTTGTTTGGGGCGTCTTTAGTATGTGAACTTATTGGGGGTGGGAAGAAGTAATTGGTTGTGAACTGGTGGTTTGTAGTGTGGGTTCATCACCTGCTAGGTTTGTAGGGATGTCACCAGGAGCCATTAGCTCAAGCATACCTTGAAGGAGATGAGTGAACCTTCCAGGAAAGTTAGTGGATATCTTCTCTAACATTTTGAAGATACTCAACCTCATTTGAGTAACTACTAGAACATGTGCACATTCTAGTTTATACTGATCTAACTCACAGTTGATTATATGCTGAATAAACTTGGGATACATGTAGAATGTATTCTTGGTATGATTACCTCTTAGGTTGTTCAGCAAAAAACTTGAGTAATTGAATCTGAGGCTTTTCACCAACCCATAGACTAGGCAGCATAGATCGTATGGGATTTGATCCCAACCCCTTGATTTGTTAGACAAACTATGCAGGACTATGTGTAGCAACAACTTCCAGTTGTAAGAAAAGTTGAACTTGTAAACTTTAGACTTGCTTATATCTTCTCCATATCCTATTTAGGTGTAAGTGTCCTCCAAATTAGACTTGAGGAATTCAGTGGGGGCTCCTTCATCATGGAATTTAAGATGCTTCCTGATGGTGGTTTCACTGATGATAATCTCCTATCCGCAAATCATTGATCTGATAACTCGTTCACCATTGATCATGTCATTTTGACTATTGACCCATAATTTGGCCATGTAATTTGAATAAATGGTGGGGTTAAAAGTGAGAGCAGTGAAGTATGCGGATTGTGTTAGAAATTGAACGATGGGGGAAACTCTTCATCCTTTGAAGAATCAAGGATGGCGACCTGGTTGTGTTGGGAATTCAAAGCCATTGTGGTGAAAGTATTGTTGGATTGAGGGAATTTGAGAGTGAGTGAAGTAGATAGTGGAAATTTAGGGCTATTACAGTAGTAAAGATTTCAAAGAAAGAGAGTTGGAAGTATCTAAATGGCTTTTAAAAGGCCAAACGGATAAGGTGAAAGGACAGTTTAGTTTTCGATTTGATAGAGGTGGTAAGATTAACCATTAAAAATATTTTGACAATCATGAATAAAATCTTACTTTTTGCAGAGTGGGGCCCAAACATTTTCGTTACACAGTAAAGTTGTTCTTCCGAAAGCAAAATTGCTTCCGGGTGTAATCACTTGTGTTGTCAATATTATCTTCCGAAGCCACTTTTACTTCCGGAGCCACTTTTACTTCCGGAGCAAACTATGTCTTAAAGACAAACTTTCCTTCTGAGAGTAAAGTGTTCTTCCAAAAGAAGAAGTTAGTAACCTTTGGAAGGAAACTTGAACTACGGTCAAATAGTCTTCCGAGGCTAAAAACTCTTCGGGAGAGAATATTTGTGCAGAGGAATTTGCCTTCGAAAGATAGATAAAGATCACTTCTAAGGGAAAATTTCTCTTTGAATGAATTCATACTTAGAAAATTTAAAAATAAACCTTTTATAACAGAGCTTATATTTGTAAATAGACAATTTAGACAAGACATATTTTCAAAAGATTTTAAGAAGAGATTTACTAGTCAATGTTAATCATCCCAATAGCCATAGTTAAATACTTAAATCTTTATTCATCAAAGTCTTTGGTGAACGAATCAGCATATTGTTCATTTGAATCAACTTTGACTAATTTGATTAAGTTTTTCTCATTTATATCTCAAGCAAAATGATACCTGATGTCAATATGCTTTGTCTTGGAGTGCTTGACTATATTTTATGTTATACAAATAACACTGTTGTTGTCTATGCAGATAGGAGTCTCCATGAAGTTGAAACCATAGTCCAACATCTGATCCTGAATCCATAGCAGTTGAGCATAGCAGCTTGCAGCATCAATGTATTCATCTTTAGCAGTTGATGTAGAGATGCATGATTTCTTCTTGCATTCCCAGGAGATGATCCTTCCACCAGGAAATTGACATCCTCTTGATGTGGATTTCTTGTTAATGTTTCACCCTCCATAATCAATATTAGTGTAACCATAAAGGTGGAAATCCGTGTTCTTAGGATACCAAAGGCCATTGGGAGCAATTAGGCGAGACATCTTGGGAGCAGCCTGATATCTTGCATAGATGCACGTTGCAAACATGATATATGGTCTACCTGCAGTGAGATACATTAGAGATCCAATAATTATCCTGTCCTGATGCTGATCAGTATCCTCCCCCTCAAAATCAAGACAAATATTATGATTGCTTTGTATAGGTGTCTAGGCTGGCTTACAATCATTCATTTCAAATCATTCTAAGATATCCTTGACATACATAGATTGATTGATGAAGAACCCTTCTTCTATCTGCTTCATATTAATTCCAAGGAAGAAATCCATCTTTCATATGGAACTCATCTCAAATTTCTTCTTCATGATGTTTTCAAAGGCGTTGCACATTTGGCTATTTGAGGAACCAAATATGATGTCATCAACATAGACTTGTACAAGAAATATGTCCTTCGCAGACTTCTGTTAGGACCGTTTTTGTATGGAGTACTAACTGATTCAACATGAAACCAGATCAAATAGTGCGGAATCCTATTTGATTGGTGATCCAATCAGTGAGAACGACAACCTGATCGATCTAACGATTAAACAAACATTAAGAATGAGTTGGAATCGATCAGGAACAAACTTTGAAGTTGGATGGACGAACTAGAACGCTCTGGACGGCTAGGGTGTGATAATTGTAAAAGTCCTTTTTTCATTAATTATGTGATATTTATAGGTTTTCAGTATTCAGTCATATGACTGAGCCATTTGCATGGTTCAATCGTGCGATTGACTCATGCGTTTGGTTCATATGCACAACTGAAAGTTCAGTCATGCGACCGAGTCAATCTTATGTCTTAGTCATACGACTGATCCAGTAACCTGGTTCAGTCGTGTGAGTGGTCCATAGGTATGGTCCTTTAGCATGAATACCACAAGACTAATTCGAACACATTTCTGAGTCATTATTGACTTAGAACTATGTACAACAAATTCAAACCTATACATGATGTTCATTCATATGTGTAATACTAAATACTATAAGAATATGATATAATCAAAGATAAATAAACATCCCAAAAACATATCACATTTCATTAAGTTTTTGCATTACATAAATGTAAGAAATGAAAGACATAGACATTTAACTACATAAACTAGGGACATCGTGTATCAATAAACTCCCCCTTGGACCTAGTTTACCCTATTGTCTAACACTCTTCACATGTTCTTGAAACTTCTTGTACTTCTCCTCTTTAGTGACTCCAGCATGTATCTTAAATGCAAAACAGAGTCGTATGACATGTTGGAACTGGAGAGCTTGTACAATGTCTTGAGTATCATAGAACAATGGCCACTTGTATAACGTAGAAATATCATCTGCTGACAAGTTTGTAAGCCACATTTGGTCGAATACCCTGATAGTCTCAATCTTTCCATCTCTGTTTAAAACTATAACCGCTTCCCCCGTCTTCCAATCATAATACCACCATTTGAAGTGAGGTGTGAAATCCTGTGGCATCTCCCTTAAAGGAATCCTTGACCTTGTCTTCGGAGGTCTCCACTTCAACACCACCTTCCTTCTTCCCGGAATCGAGTCAACCTCAGTCTTATGAAGAAACCTCCTTAGTTGTTAAGGTTTGAAGTTGTCCCATCTAGTATGGTATTCCTTCTCTAATGCCATCTCAAACCATCCTGACATTTTCCTTGGGTTGGCATATAGCAGATCTAGGCATGCTAGTCTATTTAACTCAAATCCCAGAAGAGTCTTCTGATCATGTGAATATCTGAAGTACTTCATCCCTTTTTCTCTTTTCACGGCATATACATCTAAGTCCTCAAAGTAAGACCAACTGATAATCTTGCCTGGCACTTTCTGATGTCTCTTAACTTTGTATAGCTTGGTGTAGGCATTTTGCTTTGGAAGTTCTCTGAGCTTTCATCTCTGCTAAACATGCAGCCGATTCAGCTTTCTTTAGTTCTACATCAGCATCTGCAGCTTGAACTTTACCTTCTGCCTCTTCTTTCTCAGTCACTTTCCACTCTAACTTGTCGAATGTATCACTGACAAATGTCTCACCCAAGTCAGGGATAACATTGCCATCAAAGTCATTATACTGAGGATAATGATCTGATGTGACATCCTCTATCTCCATGTCATCAACTCCTTGTAACTCCTTATCACTAACATCTACTTCTAGAGCATCTTTGACTATCTCATCTGGATTGACTCTAAACATCTCTGCGAGCTGTTCATCGGATAGATCATTATAATCTCCCCTTCTTATGGAGTATAATCACAGACCGTCTAACAATCCCTTACAAATCAAGAATCATTGTAAGTTGAGTCTTGATTTGCTGAATGGGAGCGACATCGTACTCATCGGCCTATTGAGTTTCATTTGTTTGATTAAACAATCAACAAATCACACATTAATGAATAATCAAGACATTAGACACAAATTATCATTATTTACATTAATGCAATACAAAGTTTAATTACAAAAAGTTTCAAAGTACATAAACTATCTTAATCATTACTTTTCTCTTAAACTTGAGGCTTATCTGCTTGAGGAACTAAGGACGGGGTTCCTTGATCTTGATTCTTCTTAGTGCACCTCTCCCTCACTGATTGAGTTGAGGCTGATGCGTTAGCATCACCTTCAGGTTCATCCTCCTCATCATTGTCCTTATTTTTCTCCTCTCCACTATCACCATCTTCCTCTTCATCACCTTCATCCTCGGTTTTATCATCACTGGAATCGTCATCGTCATCTCCATCATCATTACCATCTCCCTTCAGCCTTAACATTATCTTCTGGTTCTTTTTCTCCAACCCCTCAATCCACTTGGCGGATGCCAGCACTGGCATATTTTGAGCTTGCAGGGCCTTGTGAGCTCAAACTAAAGCTCTCTCATGAGCTTCATTCTTTTCAGTGAGCTCGACAATTTGCTTGCCCTTTGCTGCATTAACCACCATCAGCTTGTTCATTTGGTTGGCCCTAAGATCATCCGTCGCTAACAGCTTGAGAACTAGCCTATTAAGGCTTGCCAGCTGTTCTTGTAACCTAACAGTGGGTAGAGTAGTGCCCTGTGGAGTTAGGAATTGGGTGGATTTTCTAGTATGGGGAATGGTTAGGGTAGTTGTGGATGTGGTGTAAATGGGTGTAGGAATGGGAATGGATTGTGGAGGGGTGGTTTTGGGTATAGAGGGTGAGGAAGATGTGGGTGTGGTGGTGCGTATGTCGGTGGTGGTGGCTATGGTGGTGGTAGCTGTGGTGGTGGAAGAGCTCAATAGGATAATATTCTATATTTTCCCTTCCTTGCCATGGGGTTACGCCAT
>BJCN01340177.1:0-11482 GCA_018326445.1 Flaveria brownii
TTAATTCTATGACACAATCCTCTATCATATCAGTAATTCTAGTGGACTTACCGATAACGTTTTCTACATCGAAAGGCTCACTAATACTTCTACTACTAACGGATAGCTTATCATAGAAAGCAGTAAAAATAAAACTCCTACTAGCACCAGAATCAAATAATACAGAGGCACAAATTTGATTTAATAGAAACGTACCTGACATGACATTGGGATCTACTCTAGTCTCCTCCCGCTTCATCGTGAATACTCTAGCGGTTGTCCTCTGCCCTGCTTCTTCCGTCCCCTTCTTTGCTCCGGAACTCTCAGCCCTTGGTTTCTTACACTCCCGACTCAGGTGGCCTACTTCACCATAGTTGTAGCACCTCGCTACCCTGCAATCCTTAGAGATGTGGTCTGGCTTCCCGCACTTGAAACAAACATTTATCCCCAACCTTCACTCACCAACGTGCTCCTTTCCACATTTACCACACTTCTTCGTTCCCGAGCCTGTTGCAACCACCCGTCAATCTTCAAACCTTGCTTTCTTGTTTTTTGGAGTGAAACCACCACGTCCAAACATCTTCTTTCCCTAGCTCTTATCACCATCACCTGTCTTCTTCACCTCGACTACTGCTACTTCCCTCTCATCATACAACCTGCCCACCAGGTCCACCACTGATCGAAAGGTACATGGCCGGGCAGTGACCAAATGCCCACGTACGTTAGCTGGCAATCCCTGGATGTACTTCTTGATCTTTCTTGACACTGGCGTCACCTGATCCAACACCAACCTCGCCATCTCGTTGAACTTGGTGGTGTACAGCTGGTGTGTCATGGTACCAGCCTCTAGCTGCTAGAACTCCCCCTCTATCTTGTCGAGTTCCCGATGAGGATATAATTCCTCAATCACCAGCTTCTTCAACTCCGACCACCACATCCTACTTATGGCCCTTCTACCCTCAGCTTGGACAATATTATCCCACCAGCATAAGGCCATGTCCACAAATGAGTAGGTAGCAAACTTCACCTTCTGGTCCTCTTGGCACTCACTGATAACGAGTACCGCATCCATCTCTCTTACCTATCAGTGAGCAGTAGCAGCAGTGCCATATCCATTAAATGTTGGGGGCTTGCATGTCTGAAATGCCCCATAGTTGCAACCACGTGTAGTTTCCTGCACCGCTTCTTCCTCCTCCTCCTCACTTGAGACAATAATCTCGGTCTCCGATTGTTCCCTCTCTTCTCTTCCTGTAATCCTCCTCTTTTCTTTCCTTTCATCTTCCCTCACAGCCTTAATCACCTCCGTCACCACAGCCGGTAGAATCGTCTGCATGACCTGATGTACCTCTTCTACTACTGCCTCTTTTACTGAGGCCCTTAGATTCGCACTCTCATAACCACCTTCCTGGTGATGTATCTCAGGCTCTTCATGATCCCTCTCAGTCGTCTTAGCCTGGTTCCTAGTGACACACAGTTCAACACCACGTCCTCCCTATGCTCCACCCCTAGAGGCCTTAGATGATCTACCTCCAGCCATCCTCTAATCACTATAAGATTCAAACACTAACACGGTCATTCAAGGAATAGCTCAGTTTATGTTAAGTATAGTAAGTCCCTAATTACAGTGGCCAGTTATGATTACCCACTTACTTTACTTTTCACACCGCAAGCATTTCCTATCCTGACTTAATCAGTGTCTAAATCTACTAAGAGCATATGAATCAAATAGCATGAATACATAATACCAGTTAACATTAAAAAAAGACATACCTGATGGCACGTAGCTGCTCGGGATGACATCCTTCTATTTCTGCCATTTTCAATTTAAGATTAGGTTTTGAAAATATTTTACCCAATTTACTTAAACTTTAGCTCTGATACCAACTTGTAAGGCCCCGTTCCCGGTTACCTCACAGTTGGACACTCATCGCATCCTTACATTTAAACATTATATAATACATACTAATATGTAGCAGAAATTCTATTAACAAAAGCCATTCATTATCATTATAACTACTGTTGTTAAGCAACATAATGTTTTTCATGAGTTACAAAAGGATTGTTTAATTGCATTACAAAACAACAATATCATCAAAATACAAATGGATGTCAGTCTTGACTCACTGAGTAGCTTCCCCCTCTTGCCATCCTCAACAATTTACCTTCCAACTGAAAATGCATAAAAGTCAGTGTTGCTGAGTGAGTTCTAGTTTTATACGTATCAAATACCTTTTGTGTTTTATGTACAAAATATACCTTTCCATAGATTACATTTACCTTCGTATATGAACACACATCATACATACATTCAACAATATTCATTGTTTATTTCATTCTTTAATACTTTCATTATTACCTTTCATCATCATATTCATACTTCCATTCCATTCTTTTCATTAGCATTCATTTTCATATACTTACTTTCAATTCATACTTTTCATTAACATTCCCTTTTTCGTATACATTCTTTCGTTTTGTACTTTTCACTATCTCATACTTTCATTCTCATACTTTCGTATCGTACTTTACATCATTCTTTTACCTTCTTACTTTCTTTTCGTACATTACGTCATTCTTTTACTTTCATACGGATCGATGAACAATACCCTGAACATTATGCACGAAGCTAATGCTAGGCTTATGGTCTCTAACTAGACCATGAGTATTGTGCATGAAGCTGACCCAGTCACCTAGGACAAGTCATCTTCCCCTTTTATCTGGACCAATTGGCAATACCCCAAACATTGTGCACGAAGCTGATGCTGGGCCTGAGGTAATTAAATCACGAACATTGTGCATGAAGTTGACCAAGTCACCTAGGGCATGCCATAAAGGCCCTGTCAATCTCAATGATTGACCCTGTATGCATCCTTCAGGTTATTTAAATCGCACATAGTTAAGCTAATGACAACATGGTCATGCCCCTCCGTTCTATTTGCTTACAAGTCATTCTTTCTTTCATTTCGTTTCACTTTTTCATCTTTGTTATCTTTCACTTTGTTACGTTATACTTTACGTTCTTTCATACATTTGTCATACTACATAAAGTAATAACATAATATTTAACTTATTTTATAATGTAAATACGTTTAAATACTATTAAAAGATAACACATTATACATATATACATACCATACATCAATCATACATACTATAACCATAGACCATAACATAATCATACTTAAAATAGGTAAACATAGCCCATTGGTCAAACTAGAGTCAAACCCTACAATTAAGGTTTCCCAAAAATCTCAGAATATTTTCTAAGTGTCTAGGCGCATGTGAACTATTTGGGCGCATCAGCCCTGTTTGGGCATTCCTCAACTATGTAGGCGCATTGGCCTACACTTAGCCACTTTAACACTTAGGTGCATGAGCCTTTTGAGCGCATGGGCATTATTTAGGCGGATCAAACTTACAGTTAGTCATTTCAGCCCAAAATTCAGGCGTATGAAATACTATTCAGGCGCATGGACCTACACTTAGAAATTCTAAGACATCATTCGGGTGCATGGGGTTTTGTTTGGGCGTATGAGTCTATACTTGATATTTCTAAGCAATTTCTTAGGCACATGGGCCCTGTATGGGCGCATGTGCACCTACTTACATGTTTTCTAAGTTGTTTTCCAGTCTCAAATATCATTATATCATGTTTTAAACTTGTTACACCCATTATAAACCTCAAACAAACATCTACAACTAAAAAGCATCATCATTCAAGCATACATGCATACTGTATATATATAATAGTTGTAAAAATGTTTTTGCATGCATTTTTAGCCCCAAAACATTTAAAATAAGAGAAAACCAGTGTCTAGAAACTCACCTTTTGCAGCTTCCAAGCACAACACTCTTAAAATCATGAAATCTTGATGTTTCTAGCTCCTAAACACCAAGAACACATACCCGAAAGCATATAGACACATAAGAATACATATATTTCAGTTACATGGTCAAAATCCTTAAAACCGAACTTAATTATACTAAATCTTGCTTACCTTTGAAGATTTCAGCCTCTTCTTCTTGAACAACCGAGAGAAACTTCAGTTTCTGCTTTTCTCTTCTTCTTTTGTGGAAAACGCAGATGGGATGGGATGTTATGGGCGGCCATCCCCTTTTAAAACATTAAATAATAATGTTTGTCCTTTTTACACTTACACCCCTCCACTTTGGTTGCTTTTTATTTTTTTCAGAATACTTTTCTTTCCTTGTTATTTGATTAGAAATTTTTGGGTGTTACATTCAAAGTGTTACCGTTCAAACTAACCTGCAAAACCCGTATTCTTGGAGTTTAACACGAATCTGTCACCGAAGGCAACATGTATGAGGAAACGTCATACGGAGTTGAACTTCTATTAGAAACCAAGTCTGACGGTTTACTCTATTTCCTAGAGCGACTTTGGATTCTAAATCACAATAACCTCTATACTACCATCATGGATGAGGCTCACAAAGCTCGATATTCTATTCATCCGGGAGCAGATAAAATATTCATGAATACTCGGAAACAATATTGGTGGCCCGGCATGAAGAAAGATTTACCCTTGCATGTATCTAAATGCCTCACATGTTCCAAAGTCAAAGCCGAGCATCAATGTCCTCTGGATTACCTGTACAACCCGAGATTCGATTATGGAAATGGGAAAGCATATCCATGGATTTCATCACCAAGCTAACTCGTACCACTAGTGGTCAAAATAGTATCCGGGTCATCATTGATCGATTGACTAAGTCGGCTCATTTCATACCAATTCGTGAGGAATACCGAGTCAAGAAATTGGCTCATATTTATATCAATGAAATAGTCAGTCGGCATGGTGTACCTTTAGATATCATCTCTGATCGTGATGGTCGATTCATCTCTCGCTTCTGGCAATGTCTCTAATAATCTCTTGGAACTCAATTGAATCTTAGCACAACCTATCATCCGCAAACCGACGGTCAGACTGAAAGAACCATACGAACTCTCGAGGATATGCTCCGAGCTTGTGTCATTGATTTCAATAGATCGTGGGATACTCATCTTCCGTTGATCGAATTCTCTTACGATAACAGTTATCATAACATCATCCAGATGGCACCATTTCAAGCCTTGTATGGCCGAAAGTGTCGATCTCTCATATGTTGGTCTGAAGTTAGTGAATCACAAATTACTAGTCCGGAATTCATACAAGAAACAACTGACAAAATTCATAAGATCCATGATAACTTCATTGTTGCTAGAAATCTTCAAAAGCATTATGCTGATAAAAGACGTAAGCCCATGGAATACAATGTCGGCAAACTTGTACTTCTTAAGGTGTCACCTTAGATGGGAGTGATCTGTTTTGGAAAGAAAGGGAAACTAGCGCCTCATGATGTGGGTCCTTTCAAAGTGCTCGAGCGTATTAGGAAAGTTACTTACAAGCTTAAACTGCCTCAAGAACTCAGCAATGTTCATCCTACGTTTCACGTATCAAATTTCAAGAAATGTCTTGCCGATGAAAATATCCACATTCCACTCAATGAAGTTCAGATTGATGAATCTATGCACTTTATTAAGAAGCTTGTGGAAATTATCGATCGAGAAGTCAAAACACTCAAGCGTAGCCGAATACCCATTGTCAAAGTCCACTGGGAATCTAAACATGGCCAAGAGTTTACCTAGGAACATGAAGACCAAATGAAATCAAAGTATCCTCAACTTTTCACATTAACCTCCTCGTGATTAAATTTCGGGACAAAATTTCCTAAAGCAGAGGAGACTGTGACATTTGACCCGATTCAAAATTGTAAACCCAAACCCGTTTGGGTACCATTAATGAAAACAATTCCCTTGTACTTTCACATTGTCGAATACAACCTTAATTACCATATTTAAAACAATTTTTCAACCCATTTAACAAATCTAAAATTTAAAATGATAATAATAATAAAAATAATAATAATAAAAATAATAATAATAATAATAATAGTGAAATAAAATACTTAAAATGTAATTTTTTTATAAAATGTACAAGATTATAAGTGTTGGTAACTAATTTAAAATTTGTATAGTGGTTATAATAATTTTTACACATATTCTACAAATGTTTGGGGTTCAAAAAAAACTTTAAAACTTGTTTTATAAAAGATTTAACAAGAAATAATACAAACCAAACTACAGGGACTTGTTGTGTATATTTCTTTTAAAACACCTCAAACCATTACCCGCCCTCGTGTCCGTCTTCGGTCGCCTTCGGCGACGTCTCCAGCGAAGTCGAGATCACAATTCCAACCGATTTCAAGAAAACTTAAACCACCTACACCCCGTTGCCTATCCAAATCGAACTTGAGTTCACCATTTGATTTGATTTCTGACCCATCCCTGCATGTTACCGACCACCACGATCAAATACGAACCATACCTGTAAAATTCACTCAAATTGATTACACGCAACGTCAAACAGTGACCATACCACGTTCATGATGATGATTGAACAACTATTGTTGACAAATTTGCTTCCGAAGCATCGGTTTTAACAAAAATCAAAACTTCCGAAGCTTATGGATATGTGGTAATCATTTGAACATGTGCACTGTAAATTGAACCCTATAAATATTGGGGTAAATATCCTTTTCATTCACTCGAACTCTCTGTACAATCAATTTCATCGCACACATACAAATACTTCGAGTTTGATTCTCCACCCGTCACGACATTACTCGAACTCGATCTCCCTCAAACCAAAACCACTTCAGGTAATTACTCACACACACGTACTCCTTTTTATCCAGGGAACAAAAGCCCTAACATTAATCTGAATGACAAAGTCAAATCAATGTTCAATTCGAGTGAATTCGACCTAGGGTTCATGGGTTGATTTGGGGGATTTCTCTAAGTATGTTTAATTGTTGTTATAATCAAGCATTACTAGAAAACAGGCGCACAGCCTACTGGTAAGTTCATGCTTATGACCAAGGCAGTGACAGTAGTGCTCCTACTAGTACTGCTGGATTATTAGGGTCTGCCAATGACTCCGGACCAAGTCTTGATGATGTAACAGACTACACACCTTTAGATCCTGCTACGGAGGAGGCGTATGAGAGGGAATTTTATACTTTCCAGCATAAATTTATTACTGAGGACGAAGATGAAGGTTTGTCTTCATTTAAGGATTTGGAGCAGATTGTGGTAATATTCGGGAACAGTCTCAAAGACTTGTTTTTTGATATCTTGATTGAAGAGGGAGAGATTGTACGAGATCCAAGTGCTTAACCGAATGACAAATCAGCAGGCCAAACTGGTCAGAGTGTTGTACGGCAGGTCAGAAATTTGACTTTTGCTACTCCACCACCGCTAGCTTATATACACGCTGAGACATTTGAAACCTTTCACAAGGTGCAGAAACTCAGAACCGATCATTAGTTGGGCATAAGATGCTGAGAATAAACTATATGTGGCGAAGAGAAGAACATTTGTTATTGAGTATTATCAGGATGAACACGACTTCCATACACTCAGAGCATCTGATTTATATGTTAGGTCATGTTTTGTTTATTAATCCTAGCAATTACGGGAAGGGTAATTGGATTAGGAACATGATATACCGATACAGTAAATCCAACTTTAAGGACTTTAGAACTGCTAAATCCAAAGTTATTAAAGATGAGAACCGTATAGATCCTAACACAAACAAGCCAATGAAGATAATGGTTTACAAGCATCCGAAATATGTACGAAAGATACCTATCCACGCTCCTGTGCCAGTTAACAGCTTGTCCAACCTCATGTGGTGGAGTTGTGAGAAAGATATCGGGCATGCTATTATACACTGTGTAGATAAAGAATACTGTATCATCAACCCTGTTAACTTGCTCAAATTTGGAAGAGAAGATTTGGTAAGGGTGCAGGCTTGTCCTATTTCAGCTGATGAATCTGTTCATATATTAGCAGCGCAGTTCGATTGGTTGATCACGAAGGCCCTGTACAACAAGATGTATGCTTATGGGGCAGTTACAAAGTTACAAATGTGGACTTCTAAACAATATTGATTTATCGATCCTCGAGGGAGATTGTCGGGGTTGAACCTAGAGGCTCAGGAAATCAAATCGAGATGAAGACGAAGATCCGAAGCCATGCGAGATGCCAATTTACCGCGCGATAACTAGTTCTCGCGCGACAACTACTTGTCGCGCGAGAACATAGTACTCGCGCGAGAACTCTAGATTAGTATATATAGAGAGTTTTTGTTTGTAATAGAAAGTGCTTTTGTCTTATTTCCTAATTTCAGATTTCATGTAACACTTATTAAATCAGAGAGCAATACTACATCGAAGTTCTTTATATTGTGTTTATCATTCTTCAATTGTTCAATCCGATCCGTAATGTCTATATTTTGCATATTCATTACGAGATCGACCATTGTAATGTGCTGATCATTACACATGGCAATAAATGGCTCTCTCAAGAAGATTCATACGATAACTTAGATGAACTGTTGAAGAAGGTATCCAATGATATTTTCCCAGACTATTTGTTCATATATGGCTTAGGTTTTTATATTCTAATGATTAAATTGAAAATTTTGTTTAGTATTAACTTGTGACTTATTATTAACCCATACACATGTATGTTTTGTATTAAACAGTTACAAATGTATTGGTCCTCTATCAGGTTGTAGCAGATTGGTAGGAATGCCAAATATTTTAGCGAATTAAGTCTTCTAGATAATTCTAGGCTCTAACCTAGACTCTAGTGACCTGACCATTAAGGCTCTTACATTTTAAAGATTCCAAATATGATTAGTTCTCTTAATTACATCTAAGTTTATCTTATAGAACCCTCAAGACTCGATTTAGGTGTATACGTGCATACCTAGATGTAATTCATTAATGCACTAGAATCTAATTTCATAATTCTAACATGATAGTTTGTACAAATACTTGAGTTATGATCTTAAGGGGAGACATTAAAATGAACTTGTATGGTAACTTGTTACTTTCACTTGATCAACGTAATTATGAATTTACAAGTACATGTGATTACGATGAATCCCATGGTTCTAAACAATTCTTATGTTATAATAATACTATCCTAACAACTATAAGGTATGATACAAACCATTAATTGTATATAGTGTCACCAAAATACACATATACACATATATAACCGTTAAGATGAGCCTAAGTCATCTAGCAAGTGCGAGTCTGTTAAGGACACACAATTATATTCATCCTTTTTGTTCTTAATTATGTCTTAATGAATCCATTATATATCAACACTATAATTCAATAGTAACATTACCAAAATCACTAATGACTTCTCTTATTCAAATAATAATAGAACTTCATCCCTTATCAAGGCCACAATAACAGTGAACCAAACATATATACTTGTACTAACACCAATATTCCCTTTATTGATATATATGCTATCCGTTTGCTAGTTACAAGCCATATTTAAATTATCACATCAAAAAGGAAATTCTCTTATTATGGAACTTAGGTTAGCTCAAAAGACTTCTTCAATTAACTTAGAACATCAAAAACTTATTATAATTCATTTATTTGTTCAATCACAACTCACAAGTTAATATCTTCTAATAGCTTCATGTAAAAGTTGACACTTTTATCTATACATAAGAGCTAATAATAGTCCTAATAAAACCTAGTGAATTTCTAGTTGAGTCACAAAGATTGGAATATGGACACTTTATGCTTTATGTAGTGCAGTTTTCAAGCAATAAACTTTTGTATTTTTATGAC
This sequence comes from Flaveria brownii, assembly GCA_018326445.1. Lineage (NCBI taxonomy): Eukaryota > Viridiplantae > Streptophyta > Magnoliopsida > Asterales > Asteraceae > Flaveria > Flaveria brownii. The sequence continues at coordinate 9,706 of BJCN01340177.1, forward strand.
AATTATCAGAGTATGAAAACTCAAACAAAGATAAGTAAGTGTCTCTATTCTCACTAAATTTATAGCCTGAGTCCTCTATATATAACCTTAAATCCTTAGATTTTTCACCTTGTACAATCCTTAACTATTGATAAGTCACACTTATGCTTCTTCGATTAGAGATTAGAAATGAGCTATCTATCCTTGTTAGGCTTACTCGAGACTTAGAACCCAACCCATGATTTTACTTCAATAGTGTGTATTTATAAATATGAGTGATTGTAATAAAATACTAAAAAGATATTGGTTAATATTAGGGAAGATTTTTTTAAAAATAAATATTTTAGTGTATTTGAAAATTTGGATGTTATATGTATATATATATTAAGGAAAGATCAAATGGAAACTATATTTATAGGAGAAAATCAAGAAAACTAATTTTAGCCAATCACATATTTTATAATTTATTTATATTTAATTTAATATAAAGGGTGTTTTGGTAAATATATTCCTAAGCTAATTTTGAAATATATTTAATATTATTAGATATCACTTTCATATTCAAAAATATGTATTAAATTGGAATGACAACCAACCACACACAATATTTTTAAAGTAGAACAAACTCACAATTTTCATGGATTAATTATCCAAAATCATTTACAATATTCACTGCATTCATCATTGTTTACAATTAAAAAAATGATCAAAACTTTCAAAAACCATGAACAAAAGTTTTACACCCACAATATTTTTGGTTCAACGAATGGCCTTAGGCATCCATAGACATTTTTCCAACGAACATCTAGAAATATTTTTTTTTGAAGATTTGCGAGTACAAAACTTTCATTATTTAAGATTTTCATCAATCAAATTGAGGTCTTTTAATCTTTTTGTTTTGATTACAATGTTTAAAGGATGAACAATGATGTAGGTTCTTATGGAACGTTATTGAATTTGGGGGTAAATAGCATGAACAAAGTTAATGGATTCTACAAATAGAAGCTTTTTCTCTATGTTAATTGCTATCGAGTCGGGGGTCTCTTTGCAAGCGGTCTCTCTACCTAACAAGATAGAGGAAAGACTCGCCTACACCTACCCTCCCCAGACCCTGCTCTTGAGTGGGATATACTGGGTTTGTTTGTTTGTTTGTTTGTTTGTTTGTTTGTTTGTTTACATTCTAATACTATGAGTTGTGTATGCATAACATACTTGTAAATTTCCGAGTTCCATGGGATGTTTTGTACTTGCAATATTTGTTATAGTTACATATACGTAAATGAAAATAGTTGCGTATACGTTTGCAAGATTTATGAATATGGTTTAGATGGTTGGAAAATTTGCAAATTTTCAAGTTAAACTAAAGTTTATTGGGTTACATATACATAACACAATGTTTCCTATTCGTAACGTAGTGTTACGTATATGTAACGCATTGTTCCGTATACGTAAGGCAGTGTTTCTTATAAGTAACGTAGTGTTTCTTATACGTAACGCAATGTTCCGCATACTTAAAGCATTATTCCATATACATAGCACAGTGTACCATATGCGTAATGCAGTTTCCCTATACGTAAGACAATGTAACCTACAATCATTTTAATCAAAATTCTCGCTTTACTTGAATATCTTATGATTGTTACACATGTGTAAAAAATATATATTATGTTGTTTGACTAGGGAGGAAGGAGAGAGGAAAGAGAAGAGTAATTTAGAAAACTTAGTCAACAAAAAATGATATTTTCCAAATTTATATATATTTTTCATTTCCTATAGTACCCTTAAAGCTTGATTAAAT
>BJCN01340184.1:0-21756 GCA_018326445.1 Flaveria brownii
AATTAGAAGTTTTGTTTGTTTTATAAAAGGCTCTTAAAATACAAACAATACACTTGTTGTCATTTAAATCTGTAATGTATCTTTTCCTTTTTAAAAGGTTCTAAAACTACAAACAATTTATATGTATAGTTGCAAATAAATGTCTACTTGGTGTTTAGTGCATAATTAAAGGACCAAGTTTTTATGACTTGAGGCCTTGGTTACACGGGCTATGTTCGAAGTATTTGCAAATAATATATTGATTGATTTTTGTTACATAAACATGTATAATTAGGTACCATATTATACTGATATGTGAACTTAATAATGAAATGTGTGTCAGATTTTTCATGCTTTAAGTGTTGTTAAGATCTTTGATGTTGTTATGGGAAATGTTAGTGATAAAGGCTTACTTTCAATTCTCCATGTCACTATTGTCCTTGATTCAAGTATACGTTTGTTCAATTGTTTTGAGTTTAGTTACTAACATTTAATAATTTGAACATGATTCCTTTACATTTAGCTTTGTATTAACTTTACTTTGCTATCAATATATTTTGCAGGATCGGTGTTGGTGTCTCAACACAAGATTTACCTCACAAACTCACTAAGTCTCACTCGATTAATGAAGCAGATCTCAAGCTAAGTTGACAGCAATATAATAAGTTAATGAAAACAAGAATGGTTTTCAAGATACTTGTATATATTACTTCTTAACTCAGTGTTACAAGACACTTACAAGCATGGTTTGAGGAGTTATAACGAAAAACTATATATACTACTATCTACAGTCAGTTATACTTTGATAACCAGCTAGAATTTAGAACTAAACAAATACTACATTGCTAGAAGTAAAGCATCTAAGATAGAATACTATCCTAGATTAGGTAGTTATGACAGGTCCATGACTTACCTTGTGTCACCAACTAAAGATCGTAATTATAATAATTGATAAAGGTGAATAGTGGAATAAAGTATCGTCAACTACATGGCGTCAGAAAGCGTCATGCAGTATATCAGAGTTGGCAGTGGATGTCAAACAACCCATACTTTTTCCACTGGTTCATAGTTGGTTCTTTCAAAGGTAAATGGCTTTGGAAGAATAAGTTCTTCCGAGGCCATTTATCCTTCCGAAGAATCAACTTCTTCTGAATCTTCTACAGGTCTTCATGACTTCGTTTTCCAGAAGACTTTGTCTTGGATCTTCTAAGTGTGAATAATTCGGTAGAAGAACTATTTTGTCTTTGGCTGATGCTACCAAAACTTCACTTTCTTTTGCTCCGTAAGGTCTTTAACACCAGGGAGAGCAAATATTTGTCTGTCTCCTTGTTCTTCCCTAATATGGTGCTGAAGAGCTTGTAGAAGTCATTTCTTGATAGTAGATCGAGTCTATGGCTTTGAACGACATGTACTCTTTGTTGTGGCCCTCTGAGGAGTGTTAGTTGATGGGAATTATAGTCATATTCCTATCTAACTATAGGGTTAGAAGTTGAGCCTTCAACCATCTATAATAATGTTTTTTGCTTTTATGGTTATACCTTCTTCCTCATCCCTTGGTCTCTTTTTCAACTCGTTTTCAGTCTTGGCCTTATTTGTCAGTTCATCCAGATGAAGACTGCTCAGATGATTTCTAATATGAGCAGCAACTTGAGAGTTGGAGGGACTGGAGAATGGTTTCTCTGCTATCTCAGTAATGTCGAATCTGCTGGAGTGTAGCAGAGGTGAAGTATTGAGCCTGTTTACTTCACCATTCTCTCTTTGCAGGACCGGTTAAGGATGGTCAACACAATCAGTCTCATAATAAGAAGAGTGTTAGAACACTTAATAGTTCAAATAGGGAGCTAGATTTAAGAAAAAGATGCAAAAATCTCAAGTAAACAATGAGACATATCTCAAGACCAATATATATGGTTTTCAAGAATGTTGTATATTAATCTCAAGTTCTTTTAGAAGATTTACAATGCATAAATTGCTAAATAAAATACCAGACCCTGAGATAGTTTATACTACATCCTACAACCTGCTATACTTGAAAAGTCAGTTGGAACATTGAAAGACAAGAAAATCAATATAGAGTCAAAAGGCAGACTGCCTTTTGACTTGTGACTGTGACATGCCATAGATCACATCCTAATATATTACAAAAGGATAAAAGTACATAAAGTAGAAAGTTATAGATTCAAGACCTCAATGTACAATTGCAAAAACATGGACCTTTTCACCAACTCATGCAAGTTAGTGAGTCTTCAGAGTTGCAGTGGAAAGTGGACCAGCTTTATGCAAAAGTACATCCAAGAAAAGCATGTTTTCCTCTGTCTTTAGAAGAAATTAGTCTTTACTTCATTTGGCGTCGAAAGACTTTTTCTTTGAAGCTTCGGAAGACTTCCTTTTTTGGCTTCGGAAGATTTGGTCTTTGGCATTCAGAATATTTTACACTTAGAGTATTTTCTAAGTATAGTGTAAATCTTCTAAAACAACCTCTACCTTGTACTAAGTACATGCATGCAGGAAGCCTTTGGTTGCTTTGGTTGCATCAGTCTTTATATTAAGACTTACAAACTTCCCCTAGGCTGATGCTACCAAAACAGAGAAGGTTGTTTATCAGTTGACAGTCCTTTTTAGGATCAAGACTATTCCCTTCATTATTTTTTCTGGATCATTCAGGCTCTTATAGTACCTTCTCATGTCATGGAGATCATGTAGAGGTAGATCAACATGTCTTGCCAGATGTAGACAACTTGACCACCTTTATCTTTAATGACATACCATCTGTCTGGATTAGTAGCAAATGCCCAAGACAAGATGGGTCTTCCAGCTTCAAGAGGTTATGCTTGAGTAGGAGTCGGTTGAGTAGCTTCTTGTTGCACTTCCTTAGGATGCTCTGACTCATCATGAGGTCTTGAAGTGGATGCCTGTCTTCTTATATACTCTCTTCAGGGCCATCATTTTCTTCCTCTTTGGAGTGTTTAACTGAGGAGGCTGGTCTTAAGTACCGAGTTGTTCTGTTGTACCTCTCTCAGTTAGGTCCTCTTCCCTTACAGGTTTAGAAGGAGAAGGAGTAGAACCCTGCTGTGAAATAGAAGATGAGGTTGACTGAGATGCAGCTGAAGGTCCAGGTTGTGTTGTCTGTGTTGGTTCAACCTAAACCTCTACGTCAGGAGGAGCTTGGCTTGGTAGAAAATGCAAGTCCACAAGCTCTTCCTTTTTAATATTCAGTTTGATCACTCTAATGTGCTCATCCATAGTGGATAGAGACATTAGACCAAGCCTCCTTCCGAAGAATCCATACAGCTTCAAGAAGCTCATCATCCTCTATCTGACAGCAGACTTCTTTTGACTCTTTTGAATGATGGTGCTTGACTTTGCAGCTTCTTCCCTTATCTTTCTCTTATAAGCCTTTTGTTCATTGATAAATTGTTGTTTCTGTTGCTTAAGATATTCAAATTCAACATATTCATATGAGAGAGGTAGAAGTGCAAATGCACGATAGAGGCTTGTGGCAGTCAGGTAGTTGATCATGTTTTATTTGTCAGCCTCCTTGTCTACCTGAGATTGTTCAGTTGCTACAACCTCTCTCTTAGGGCTTTCATGAACTGGGGAGAGAGTATGAGCATGCTTGTACAACCTCTTTTGCCTTCTTTCTTCTTTAACCATGAGAAGCAATTCTGCATCCTTTGCCTCCTCCTTCTCCTTTATTATCTCTAAGTCTGCCAATTCATTTCGCTCTTCTAAGGGAAGAGAGATAAGTTCATCAATGTTGTAGTTCCTGGTTCCCAAATAGTTCACTCTGGAAGCCCTTAACTCATCATCTTGAGTTTTTGGCCTAGGGGCTATCCTGATTGTGGCTTCCATAAAGCCTGAGAAACAAGCTGAACTCTCTCCCTTTAGCTTCCTCTTCCTCTCTCTTTCCTCCTCCTTAATCTCTTTAGAAGTCATTTTTCCTCTTCCCTTTGTCGCTCATAGGCCTTAGTGACTCAGAGTGGAGAGAGCTTTGGCATTCATTACTTGGTTCAACAGTAAAGCTCTGGCCAGAGAGAGGTTGTGAAGCACCTTCACTAATTGGTGCCTCACTGAGGGTAAATGATGTTGAAGTAGTTGTTTCTGTGACAATACCCACAAGTTTTGTCACTAGGCCTTCAGTCAAGGTTTCCCCTTTGAAGCTAATCTTGGGTTCTACCTTAACATCTAGTTGACCAATGACATTGCCTGTTTGCATTTGTCTTCTTCTTTGTCTGAATTCTTCAGCAACCCTGTCTTGAATTCTCTCAGCCAATATGTTAGCTTGCCTATGTTAAGTTGATTGACAAGGGGCATATTGACTAAAGAGAGACTGCCAAAGAAGTTCAATGCCTAAAAGTTTAAAACCTCTTGCTGTCCTTAAAATCTATGTAGTACTAGGGCTCTTCTATCAACATCATACCTCCACCCTAGAATTTCATTTACAGCTTCATAGGATGGGGTTGACATTGCCTTTGGTATTTCCCCCCTCAAACAGACTTTGTATAAGAGAGTCCATATCAATGTGAACTTGAGAAGGTTGATGAGTGTGCATAATTGTAAGTGAGGTTGGTGATTCCTCAGTGTCCATACTCTAAGAAGGACTCCCAGGTTTTGTGATTATGACAACTTCCTCTCCCTTTTAGTAGTATCACCCACTTGCATAGTGAGATGGAAGTTAAGTCTATCACATCTTTAGGTTCTTATGTTCCTGGTTGAGTCCTCTTGAAGGGTCTTATAGCTAGCTATTCCTTGAGATCAGAAATCTCAAGTTGTTGATCATTGACCCTTCTTTGTAAGGTAGTCCCTTGAGATTCCAAGTGACTGACATTGGAGACTAAATATGTGCATGTTTTAGTCAGTTTTTGCACTTTTAGTTTGAGGTTCCTATCATCTTTAGTAGAAGAATCACTGGGGATGAGAGAATTGGACCTAAGTCTTCTTCTTTATCACCAGCTTGTTATTCTTGGTTGCTAGATTTCCCTTGCTTACTGACAACTTCTGTTGAAGTGTTAATGGGCTAGGTTGCCATGGTTGAGGTCTTAATTATGTAATCACTTGCAGAAGTGAGAGCCTCTTCCATATGGATCTCATAAACAGGTTCAGGAAGATCCACCTTAGTAGGGGGTGGATGATATGGGCTAGATATGGGTGACACAGGAATACTCATCTTTCTTTAAGAAGGGAAACAGAAGAGAGATTCATGATACTCACTAAGTGCCATATCCTCGTCATCCTAGAATTCATGGCTGGGAATTAGCTGGTTTAGATCTAGAGGCTAGGGATAGTAACATTCCCTTAAAGGTTGTTCACTAAAGTGTTGAGGTTCTGAGTGAAGGTTTAAGGATTCTTAGGTAATGAGCTCTTCAGTCTGAGCATGAGGAACCTCATGACTGATTATTTGTTAGATGGGAGTGGTTTGCTCCTCAGGAGAAGTGGGAGCTCTACTGTCCACCTCCTCCTATATGGGTGGTGATATGGGGGCTTGCACAAGTTGAATAACTTGTGAAATCGTTTGGATTTTATTTGGTAGGTGATGGTTATTTATGGCTGTGTGGGTTGTCTTGAAGTGGAAGGTGTGGGTTCAATACTAGCTGGTGCTGCTAGGTTGTCACCTTGAGCAATAAGCTCTAAGATTTTTTGAACCATGGTTGTTTTTACCCCTGAGAAGCCAACAGTTGGCTTTCTCATAGTCTTGAAGATGTTGGGCTTCATCTGTCCTAATTTTATAATATTACCTGTTCCCCTCAACTGTGAGTCCAGTTCACAGTTGAGAATGTGTTGTACATATCTAGGGAACATATAATATTCTAAGGGAGTCCAAGTTTGCAAGAAAATTATTGTACAAAAATTGTGAGTACCTGAACTTGACCCCATGAACCATCCCATGGACTATGAAAGAGAGATCTTCAGAAATTTGGTCCCAACCTCCATGCTTGTTAGACAAGTTGTGAATAATGACATGGAAGATGTACTTCCACTGAGAGGTAACCTTCTCTTCGTTACAATGACATGGAAGACGTACTTCCACTGAGAGGTAACCTTCTCTTTCTTGAAGATTCTAACTAAGAAGTCACCTTCATAGCCCATCTGCTCAAAGGAGTGGTTTACAGCAGATTTTGGAAAGGACAATTCACCTTCTACATTATCCAGCTGTAGATGAGAGTTGATGGAAGCTGGAATGATGAAGACTGTCCTCCCCTGCACTGTGGCAGACAGTGCCTTTTCCCCATCTATGGTGACCTATTGACAGGTCCTCTAAAAGTCCAAAAGTTGATCCTCATAGAGTGGAGGATCAATGGTAAGGGAGGTGAAGTAGTAAGATAGAGAAAGAAAATAACAAACCTCTAAGAAATCTAGATCTTTCTCAGAGTTTAATAGAGCAACCTGATTGTGTTGCCTATGAAGCTGCATGGAAAAATCTAGTTGGTTTCTCTTGTCAAGGTTGGCCATTTGAGTATCTTTGAGGTGAAGGAAGATAAGAACAAAGGAGGTGAGTGGAATTTAGGTTTAGAGAATTTGCAGATGAAGAAGATAGTGAAAGAGGGGGAACCATTGGGTATATTTATATGAAATGGACTTGAGACAAAGTTAATGCAAAAGAATTAACTTTGAAATCTGAACGTCGATCCCACCTCTAAGAAAGTGCCCAAAAAGGTAATTTTCGTGGAAGTTAAAACTCTTTCGAAGGTAATTTTTCTTCGGAATTTTTGTGAAAAACTTCTGAAGCCAAATTTTGACTTAGGAAGATATTCCTTAGCTTGGTGAGAAATGGCTTCGGAAGAAAAATTACTTGAAGTATTTTCTCTTCTGAAGAATATTTAGTTTTGGAAGATATTAAAACTTGAATGTTTTATTTTTAAAGAGAATAAATCTTCCGAGACATAATTGCTTTTAGAAGAAATTTGTTCTTCAAATACATATAAGTACTTAGAAGCATATTTTGGCTTCGGAAGAAATGAAAGCATTTCTTCCGAAGGTTAATTTCTACTAAGTGGTTATTTGATTTGAAGAATTAAAATTTTCTAGAAGGCAATGTTAATGTCTTCCAATTGAAAATACACTTAATAAATTCTTGAAAATGCTAAGGAATATCATTTGAAAAATATTTTCATCCAAGATAAACTAGGCTTATGTTGGTGATAGATTAGACAACTTAGGACACTCAATTCCTTTTAGAAATAATATAAATTAAGTTTAAGAAAAAGCTATTCAAGGTTAATCATCCTAATAGCTAATATAAGATATTTAAATCTTTGTTCATCAAAAGCCTTTATGAACAAATCAACATATTATTCATTTGTACTAACCTTGATTAGTTTTATCAATCCCTTTTCATATCTCTAATTAGATGATACCTGATGTTGATGTGCTTTATCCTTGAGTGCTGCATAGGATTCTATGTGATAGAGATAGCACTGTTATTGTTTGTATGGATGGGAGTCTCTTTGAAGTTGTATCTATAGTTTAGCATCTGATTCTGAATCCGAAGTACTTGACCACAACAGCTTGCAGCAGCGATGTATTCAGCTTCAGGAGTGAATGCAGATACACATGATTATTTCTTGCATTGCCATGAGACTGTCATTCCACTAAGGAATTGAAATCCCCCATATATGGACTTTGCAGTCATGGTGCAGCCATCGTAGTCACTATCTATATATGCATGCAGATTAAAGTTAGAATTCTTTGGATACCAAAGGCCTAGCTTAGGGGAAACTTTGAGATATCTAAGAATTCTTTTGACAGCAACCATGTGTGATATTTTAGGGTTGGCTTGATATCTTGCATATATGCATGTAGCAAACATGATATCAGGCCTGTTAGCTATATAATACATGAGAGACCCAATCATAGCCCTGTAAAGATGTTCATCTACACACTCCCCCTCAAAATCAGGTCCAAGGGAGTGGTTTCTAGCTATGGGTGTCTTTGCAACCTTACATTCAGTCATGTTAAATCTTTTAAGTATGTCATGTACATACTTTGAATGACTTATGAAGATGCCATTGTCAACTTGCTTCACTTGAATTCCTAGAAAGGAATTGAATTCCCCTATGACACTTATTTCAAATTTATTCTTCATCAGCTTCTCAAAGTCTTTACAGAGCTTTGTGTTAGTTGACCCAAAGATAATGTCATTTACATATACTTAAACCAACATCTAGTCATTCCTTATACCTTTGATGATGAGAGTTCTATCTATAGTACCCCTCTTGTAGCCATGCTGACAGAGATATAGAGATAGTGTCTCATACCACTTCCTTGGAGCTTGGTGCAGCCTATAAAGAGCTTTATCAAGCTTGCAGACATAATCAGGTTAATATGGGTCTGCAAAGCCAGGTGGTTGTTTGACATACACCTCTCAATCAATCACCCCATATAAAAATACACACTTGACATTAAGTTGGTAAACCTTGAAGTCCTTGGATGCAGCAAACACCAGGAATATCCTAACAGCTTCAAGTCTTGCTACAGGAGCAAAGACATCAATGGAATCAATTTCTTCTTCTTCTGTGTACCCTTGAACAACCAGTCTTACCTTGTTCTTGATGACAAGTTCTTTATCATCTTTCTTATTTCTAAACACCCATTTGATTCCTATGATAGTCTTCCCTTGAGGAAGAGGACATAGGCTCTAAACCTTCTGCCATTTGAATTGAACCAGCTCCTCTTACATTGCTTCAATCTAACTTCCATCCTTCAAAGCCTCGTCAACTTTCTTTTTCTCTATCTGGGACAAGAAGCAAGAGTATAGACAAACATTTTTGTTATGGGTTTGTCTTTTTGTTCTCACCCCCTTGTCAACATCTCCAATGATGTTTGTGATGGGGTATGAATTGTGGATCCTAAGTTGACGGATCATAGTGAGTTGATTAGACAGGTCTAAATTGAGAAGTTTATATCTAGAAATGAAGTGTCTCCCACCACATCTACACACATATCAAGAGAAGCTTGATCCAATGAGTGTGTGACATCATTGATGTTGTCTTCAAAGGAGTAGTTATCAGCATCAAGAAATTCTTGATTACTGTCACCACCATCATGTCCTCCTACATTTGAAGTTCCTTTATTTGTGTTTTATGCCTATGAGCTAGAATTTTCAGGCACTTCAGATGTATCAACTTGATTTGTCATTGTTGTGCTGATAGCAACTTCACTTGCAGGGTTAGTTATAACTGGAGCTGGAGTAGTATTCTTGCTTGGTCTTCTTAGCTCAAATAATGGGTCAGGATCTTCTGTTGATGTATTACCTGTAGAACATGAAACATCTTCACAAGATTTGTTAAAACAGTTGCTAACTAAATCAAGATCAAATAGCCAATCAGGACCGGAACCTTTCACACAGGGAGTGTGATCATTGAAGATCACATTGACTGATTCTTCAATTACTCTATTTCTAAGATTGTATACTCTATAAGCCTTAGCTCGAGAAGAGTATCCAATAAATTGTCTATCATTCTTCAACAACATGGTTCTTGTAGCTTCAATAAGTGTCCTTTTCTCCTCTCAGTAACACATTTTTGTTAAGGCGTCCTGGGAGCACTATATTGTCTTGTAATACCCTTTTTATCAAAAAATGTGTCAAGTATTTGGTTCTTGAATTCAGTCCTTGATCACATCTTATGATCTTGACCTTCTGATCACTTTAATTCTCAATTTTCAGAATGAAGTTCTTTAAGGTCTCAGGATTTTCATCCTTAGTTCTAAGGAAGAAAACTCAAGTGAATCTTGTAAAATCAACTGTGATCACTAAACAGTATGAGGTCCTTCCTAGGCTCATTACACTGGTAGGGCCAAAGAGATCCATGTGTAATAAGTGTAGGGGAGTAGTGATAGAGTTATTTTCCTTTGGCCTGTGAGATACCAAGTGTTTTTTCCCTTTCAGGCATGCAGCACAGTGATCATCACTTGTAAACTCTTTCTATGGCATTCCAGTCACCAAGTCATTCTTAATTAATTTGTTCATGTTCTTAAAGTTTACATGGCACATTCTTTTATGCCAAAGGAAAGACTCGTCACTATTGGCCTTAGATAGAAAGCAAGAAACTTCTCCTAAAGGGGATATTTCCTACAAATCCATTTTGTAAATGTTTCCTTTCCGGGGTGCTCTAAGAAGGACCAAGCTTGAGAACGATGCACTCGTGCTCAGTGATAAGCATGTTATGTCTCTAGTCATAAAATTAGGATACACTCAGTAAATTGTACCCAAGCTTCTTAACAAAGTTTCCCTTCTCAATACTGAGCTTACCATTTGTGACCCTGCCCCTTCCTGTAATGTAACCTCCAGCGTCTCCTCTAAAAGCAATTGGCCATCCATCAATTCTTTTAAAGTTTTGAAGCAAAGAGCTATTGCCTATCATGTGCCTGGAATAAGCACTATCAATAATCCATACATTCTTCTTGGTCTGCAGCTGTTACTACATAATAAAAGAGAGTTAGTTACATTTGGAAACCCAAGCCTCAGTGGTCTTGGGCTCTTTAAAATAAATTGAATACAATGTAATAATAATTGATCATATATTGAGACTTAGGGGATCATTTGCTGTTATTAATGAAAAATTTTCAGTCGCATGGTCTTCCTTTATCTTCCACACCATCTTTGGAAGATTAGACTTGACCTTCAACTCATTAGAAGTTTTTACAACTTTGAAAGTTTTGGAGACTGACCCTTCAGAAGATCTTGCTTTCATTACAGCAAGCTTCAGTGCTTCGAAAGCATTCCTTTCTTCCGAGACCAAATTTTCCTCCGAATGCAATTTTTCACTTATCTTGATTTTCATTTTGGAGCTTTTGAAAGAAACACAGATTTCTTCCAAAGCTTTCTTCTTCTTGCTTTTCTTAGAAGTCTTCTTCCTTGTTATGTTGATAGTACTTTTGGGATTGTAGAAGAAATCCTTAGCAAGATGAGAAGTACTGCCACACATAATCCAGTCAATTTTCTTTCTTTTGAGGATCTTCTTATGAATGGAACACCGAGTTTGATTACTTTCCATCTCCATCATTATCCTTTCAGATATTGTAACAAGCTTCCTAGGATGAGGCTTGTCTTTAGAGGTGCATGGTTCATGCTGTGTAGCAGTGTTACATAGCTGATCAGCCTTCATTCCTTCACTGGACATGAACCAAAGTTGTATCCTCAGTCTTTACCACTTCAAAACCTGCAAATATGAAAACTTTTTCTAGCTTGGAGTTGAAGGTGGCCTTGATCTCCTGAGCTCTCTTTGATCTTCTTTTGGCTGCTCGGATCAAATTCTTTCTCTTAGACTTTGTCACCCCTGACTTGTTTTTCTCCTCAGGAGAATAGTGACCCTTGTTAGGATGATCTTCTTCACTCTTCCTAAATCTATCCTTCATAATCTCTTCTTCATCCTCTTCATCACTAGGATCTATGGATGGAAGCTCATCTTGACAAGTTCCACACCTACGAGATCTTACAGACAATAGAGTGAGTGGATGAGCTATCTCACTAGATCCCAGTCCTTTTTTTATAACATACTTTGGCATGCAGGGATGAGGATATTATGTTCTTGAAGGTCTCTTCTTCAAGAACATGTTTCTCTGCCTTGGCTTTGCTGATCACTAGCTCAGCCTGGCACTCAGTTAACTTAGTGATGAGATCTTTGATTTGAGTCATGTAGTTGGTATGTTCATGTTTAAGATTTGAAACGGTTTTCTTTAAGTCTTCAATTTTGAACTTATACTCATTTTCAGCTCTTTTGAAATCAGATTTTAAGATGTTCAAGGACTCAAGATAAGATCTCATTTTTAAGTTATAGGACCTATATCTATTTACTTTAGCAATGCACTCTTGGGTACAAAGATGTTCCAATACCTTGGCTTCATTAAGATCGAATAGCAGTGCTTGGTTTAAAGACACATCTTCTACTAGGAAACTCCAATCAAATCCTCCTTCTTCCACAGCAACTGCAGCTTGCTGCTTGGGCTTCTTAATGTGTGGAGCTCCCTCAATGTAGTTTGGTTTGGGTTGTGCCTGACCACAATTTGTCCTGGGTACCTTGCACTCTCTAGCAAAGTGTCCTATCAGGTTACAGTTGTAACACTTCACTTTTCCCTTTTCTAGCCTAAACTTTCAACTAAAATATGTTGCTAGGAAACTTTCTCCTTGTCCTCTTATAGAATTTCTTGGCTCTATGAGTGAGAAGAGCCATTTGTTGAACTATTTCCATATACTCCAGATCATCCGGATGGATACAGTTCAAATCTTCAAGGGTGAAGAGAAAGTTGCATGTGCTTTCATCATGAGACACAAAGGATTATGATAAGGTTGTCTCTTTAAATAGTCTTCCTTAAAAGTAGCTCTCCCTTGGTGTCTCTGGGAAGGTGATGAAAGGGCCCTTTGTTGAGTTGTCAGGGTAAGAGATGAAATGGTGTTGTGGTTCTCTACAATCCCTTTCAACCACATGCAGGGCAAAACTCTGTTGATTGCTAGAGTTGCCAGATGGATTTTGCATGTTCATCTCCATCTGGTAACAACTGAGTATGCCATACAACTCAGTAAGAGTGAGGGTCTTGAGATTTTCAGTCCTCTTAATGACCGCATAGTAGTATGTCCATTTTGTAGGAAGAGTGGACATGAACTTTCTCATGATATTCCTGTTCTCAGTTTCACTCCAGCATCTAGTAGAGTGTCCACAATCTCAATATGCATGAAGTATTGTTGAGTCATGGTTTCACCTGTTTGAAGGTGAAGTTCTCAAACTGCTACTTCAGAAGGTCTTTCTTGTTTTCTTTGGCTTCAGTAAACCCTTCATACATCAGCTTTAGTGCTTCAGTGAAGAGGTACATGGAATGTAAGGTCCTATGGTAACAAACTCCCACATCCTACTATCTTATGACTTGATGAAGCCTTCCATTCTTATACACCAAGTATTAAAATCATCAGGAGTGATCAGTGGGGGCTTCACCATGGTACCGGTTTTTATATCAGACTTAGATGCTACCATTTGAGATGTTAAGTGTTTTGTGATAACTGAGGAGATTTAAGATGTTGTGATCTTACAATCAAGATCCTAGAATGCTCTGATACCAATTGCAGGACCAGTTAAGGGATGGTCAATACAATTAATCTCACAATGAGGAGAGTGTTAGAACACTTAACAGTTTAAATAGGGAACCAGATTTAAGAACAAGACACAAAGAACTCATGTAAACAATGAGACAAAACTCACGAATAATATATATGGTTTTCAATAATGTTGTATATTAATCTCAATTCCTTTTACAAGAGTTACAATGCATAAGTGGTCAAATAAAATACAAGACCATGAGATACTTTATACTACATCCTACAACTGGCTATACTTAGAAAGCAAGTTGGAACATTGAAAGACATCAAAATCAATATAGAGTCAAAAGACAGATTGCCTTTTGACTAGTGACTATGACATTCAATAGCTAACATCCTAATATATTACAAAAAGGATAAAAGTACATAAAGTTGCAAGTTAAAGACTCAAGATCCCAATGTACAGTTGCAAATGCATGGACCTTTTCACCAACTCATGCAAGTTGGTGATTCTTTAGAGTTGCAGCGGAAAGTGGGTCAACTTTATGCAAAAGTACATCCGAGAAAGGCGTGTTCTCGTCTGTCTTCAAAAGAAATCAGTATTTACTTCATTTGGCTTCGAAAGACTTTGTCTTTGAAGCTTTGAAAGACTTCATCTTTTGGCTTTGAAAGATTTGGTCTTTGGCTTTAAAATATTTTACACTTAGAGTATTTTCTAAGTATTGTGTAAATCTTCTGAAGCAACTTCTACCTTATACTAAGTGCATGCATGTAGGAAATCTTTGGTTGCTTTGGTTGAATTAGACTTTAAATTAAACCTTACACTCTTTCCACAACAAAGCTGTGAGAAGGTTTATCGAACCTACACTGGATAATTCTCCTTCTAGGATTGATGGGTTTTATTGGCAGGTTATCCCCTTTCCTAGTATCTAGTAAAGTCACCAGTCTTATTCTTAACTTCTTCTCTTCTTCCTTCAGATTATCTGAAGTAGTTGCAAGAAGTTAGAGAGCTTGGTCAAGTGTTCCCCTAGGTAGATCAAGGAATACATCTATTGTGAGGGAACTAGAAGAGCCATCAATATATTTCAGCTTAATTGACTCATCGTCATAAGAGATGTCGCTCAAGGTTGTGCAGTTAATGAGCTTTCTCTTGATCTCCTTGAACTCTTCTAAGGTCAAGGGATTACAAAGTTCAGAAGATGGTATGGGCAATGATTGGATTCGGGGTTGTGTGTTTGGTTTAAGGACAGGTGGTGGTGGTAGTTGTTGGGAAGCAGAGGGTGAGGGTGTAGGTAAGGCTGATGGTGTGGGTTCAGGGGTGTAAGGCTCAGTGTTTGGTTTAGTTTTGATGGGGAAGGGAAAAGGTATGGGCATAGGTTGTGGTTTGGGTACTGGTTTGGGTGTTGGAGTTTGTTTGGGTGCCATCTTCTGAACACTTGGTACTAGTGGTACCTTATACATTCTTCCTAAGAGAATGTCAGCTTTGATGTCACTTACATGTCGCTGTAAGGTCTTTTCTGATATGGGACCCACTTGCCTGCTAGTGAAGCCTTGGGCTTTGAGATAGGCCTTCATCCATTCCCTATCCCCCACCTTTTTGGCAGATTCCGGTTGTGCCTCTTCCTTTTTCTTCATCTTCTCTCGTAGTTTCTCCCTGATAGTCCTCTTCATCTCCTTAGTTATTTGATCCTGCTCCTTGAAGAAAAGAATTAAGATTGTTTCACTACCATGAGATGCCAGATCCTCTTGAGAATAGCCTCTAGATCAAAGAAAGGCAATCCTCTCCAACCTCACCCTTTCCATTGCTTTCTACTTCTCTTTACTTTTCTTCTCCTCTATGGCCAACCTTGTTGCTTCCTCTTTTTCCTTTTGCAGCAAGGTTGCCTTCTCTAGCTTTACAAGCTCATCAGGTGATAGTAGAACTTTTTCTTCATTGTCCACTCCTAGACTGATGAGCCTATCTATCATATCCACTCTCTTTTGATTGTTGATATTTTCTTGGGTGGCTGCTGCTGCTTTGCTACTTGCAGCCAACAGCTTCCTAGTATCAACTCTTCCTTTTATTTTGAGCTTTCCAACCTTTCTCCTTCTAGCAGCTCCTCAGCAATGAGTTTCCTCTTCCCCTTAGGATCAAAGAAAGATCCAGCCTTTGGAGACTCAGACTTAAAGGGTTCAGGTTGGGGAGAATGAGGTTGAACTTGTGGTGGTTGAGGTAGGGAGTTGTAAGGAAGTCCTTACTGTTTACCTCAGAGGCTAGATCAAGAATGGCCTCTGCGATGAACAGGTCATCAGACATGGAAGATAGTTCCACATTTCCTTCCGCAACTTGAATTTATGCTTTAGAAGAAATTTGAAGTGCACTACCTGTCCCTTCTAAATCGGTTGCTTGGCCATGAGTCTATACATCCCCTTCTAAGTTAATCTCAGGTTCAATAGAGACCTTAGGTTGACCAACTTCCTCTTCAGATGTAGATGGTGCATTCAACCTTTGAAGCTCTTCAGCTCCAAAGTAGGAAATAACTACATCATGGGATGGTTGTTCCAGGGAGGAGCTTATCAGAAATTTGGTTAGAAACCTGTTAAGGTCGATAAGCATGCTTGGGTCCACTTGAATTGTAATAGGATCTGGTTAAGGGAATATGGTTATAGGTTGTTGCTGTGTGGAGTAAAAAGAAGAGATAATATCAAGGGAAGTTGTTGTGATGGCAAGGCTGGGTTCCTCATGTTCTAGTTTCTGTACATTCTCCCCCTTTTGGTAGCATCATCTTTAGAAGTAGATGAGCTAGAGGAAAAACTTAAAGAAACTTTGGTATGTACATGCCTAACAGACTTCTTAATCTATGTCTCAGCTAGTTGAACCTTGAGATTTTCAATCTCAAGTTACTGAGTGGAAGACCTATCTTCTAAAGTCCTAACCTTGAATTCAAGGTTTGAGACTTCATAGAGTAGGTAACTAATTGTAAGTTGCAGACTAACCTCATCTTCTTTTGAAGAAACATTAGGAAATAAGATAACATACCTAGTATGTTCATCATCACCACCAAATGTGGTTTCTTGGTGCCCTAAATACCCTTGTGTACTGATGTCTTTTTCAGAGTCATCAATGGGCAAGGTTGCTGCATATTCAGTCCCACTTATGTTACACTGTCCTGAGAAGCTAATGAAGCACTCTCGGTAGTGGCAGCTGAATCTGCATGAGTCACCTCCACTCTAGTTGCACTCACCTTAGTTTGGGATACCTGATATGGGCTAGATATTAGGGGTTCCCTAGGGCTCGGTTGACCTAGGGAGTGGTGTGGTAGATCAACATCATTGCCCTAAGTGAACATAATATCCTCATCAGGTCGGGTTAGTAGGTCAAGAAAGGATTCAGAGGTTATTTCTAATGACTTGGGATCTTGGTCACACCTAATGGTTCTTCTTCAATAGCAGTTGAACTAGTGATGTGGCTATCCCATTTTGGCTTCTTAGGGGAGTGTTGGGAATCACCTTGAGAGGTTATGGCTTGGGTAATGGAAATCATCAAGTTGAGACTAAGGAGACTTAGCACTGATATTGAGGTCTATTATTGAGGATGGTTGGACCTCTAGCTGAGTGGGAGCCCTTTGTTCCACTCTAGCCTTTTTGGTATGAACAGGGGAGACTGGTTCAATCAGAGTTGATTGAACAAGGGTCCGTTTAGGCGTCTTTGATATGTGAACTTGATAGGGTGGGAAGAGCTAATTGGCTGTGAAGTTCATCGCTTACTAGGTTTACAAGGATGTCACCAGGAGCCATTAGCTCAAGAATACCTAGAAGGAGATTAGTGAACCTTCTAGTAAAGTTAGTAGATATCTTCTTTAGCATTTGAAAGATACCGGTCCTCATTTGCGGAACCAATATAACATTTGCAGATTCTATTTTATCCCGATCTAACTCACAATTGATTATGTGTTGTATAAATGTAGAATGTATTCCTGGTAAGATAACCTCTCAGATTGTTTAGCACAAATCTTAAGTAATTGAATCGGAGGCTTTTCACCAACCCATGGACTAGGCAGCTCAGATCGTATGGGATTTGATCCCAACCCCCTGATTTGTTGGAGAAGCTTGTAGGACTACATGTACCAAGAACTTTTAGTTGTAAGAAAAGTTGAACTTGTAAACTGTAAACTTGCTTACATATCCTTCATATCCCATTTGGGTGTAAGTTTCTTCCAAATCAGACTTGGGGAACTCTGTAGGGCTCCTTCATCATGGAGTTCCAGATGCTCCCTGATGGTGGTCTCACTTATGATGATCTCTTGTCCGTAAATCGTTGATCTGATAACCCGTTCACCATTGAGCATGTCATTATGGCCATTGGCTCAGAATTTGGCCATGTGGTTTGACTAGATGGTGGGGTTAACAGTGAGAGCAGTGAAGTATGTGGATTATGTTAGAAATTGGACGATGGGGGCAAAATCATCATCCTTTGAAAAGTCAAGGATGGTGACATGGTTATGTTAGGGATTCAAAGCCATTGTGGTGAAAGTACTGTTGGATTGAAGGAATTTGAGAGTGAGTGAAGAAGATAATGGAAATATAGGAGTTTACAGTGGTAAAGATTTCAAAGAAAGAGAGTCGGAAGTATTTTAATGGTGGGTAAAAGGCCAAACGGATAAGGTGAAAGGACAGTTTAGGTTCCAATTTGACAGAGGCGGTAAGATAAACCATTTAAAATATTTCAACAATCATGAATAAAATCTTACTTTTTGTAGAGTGGGGCCCAAAGATTTCCGTTACACAGTAAAGTTGTTCTTCCGAGAGTAAAATTTCTTCCGAGAGTAAACACTTTTGTTTGTCAATATTCCTAAGCCACTATTACTTCCGAAGCATACTACGTCTTAAAGACAAACTTTGCTTCCGAGATTAAAGTGTTCTTCCGAAAGAAGAAGTTAGTAACCTTCGAAAGGAAATTTGATATATGATCAAATAGTCTTTCGAGGCTAAAAACTCTTTGGAAGAGAATTCTTGTGCAAAGGAATTTGCCTTCGGATGTTAGATAAAGTTCTCTTCCGAGCGTAAATTTCTCTTCGGAAGAATTCATACTTAAAAAATTTGGAGAAAAACCTTTTGTAACAGGGCTTAGATTATATAAAGACAACATAGACAAAACATATGTTCAAAATATTTTCAAAAGATATTGACTAGTCAATGTTAATCATCCCAATAGCCGTAATTAAATACTTAAATCTTTGTTCATCAAAGTCTTTGGTAAACAAATCAACATATTGTTCATTTAAATCAACTTTGACTAGTTTGATTATGTTTTTCTCATTAATATCTCGAATGAAATGATACCTGAGGTCAATGTGCTTTGTCTTAGAGTGCTTGACTCGATTTTATATAATAGAGATAGCACAAGTATGGCTTTGTTCATGATGATCAAACCTCTATCATCTCTTTTATTTCTAAACACCCACTTAGTGCCAATAGGGACTTGGAAAGGTGGCAATGGTCAATGGACATAGGTTTCATACCTTTTGTCTCTTGAATTGAATCAACTCCTCTTCTATTGCTTCAACCCAATTATTGTCCTTGAGAGCTTCTTCCACCTTCTTGGGTTCTATTTGACAGAGAAAGCATGAGGACAAGTACACATTCCCATTGTGAGTCTTTCTTCTAGTTCTCACACCTTCTAAGACATCCCCGTTGATGTTCTTAGCTGGATAAGTGTTGTGTATCCTGAGTCTAGGAATCATAACTAGTTGCATAGATAGATCCAAGTTTGAAAACTTTTGTTCAAGATTGTGAACATTAGTTCCAGCTGATGTTACATACCCATTCAATGAGGAATGATTAAATGAATGTGTGACAACATCAATGGTATTTTGCTATGAAGCAGTATTAACAGTTGCCTGTTCCTCCAGATCACTATCTTCATCAGCTTGGTGTTGAGTATTAGAGTTGTCAACTGATGAGTTTTGAGGCTCAGTTGGCTAAAAACTTGTTGAAGCTCCACTATTTCCTGAGATGTTCAAGCTTTCAAGACTTCCAGTAGTGGGAGCTTGATCTTCATGTCTTCTTATCGAAATTGGAATAGGTCTGGGTAACTCAAATAATTAATCATCAGAGGAGTCATTTTAAGTTCCTGTTCCAGCTGAAACTTTCTCACAATATGGTATAGAATAGTTGGAAAAATAAATTCTAAATCAAAGATATGGCCAGGCTCATTCCCCTTAACATAAGGAGTGTGCTCATTCATAACAATGTTGGATGACTACTCAAATTATTGATTTTTAATGTTGTATACTTTATAGGCTATAGAGCTTGAGGAATACCCAACAAAGATAGCATCATCCTACTTTTTAACAATTTTTGCTAAATTGTCCTTTGTGTTAAGTATGGTGCACCTGCTGCCAAAGGACCTTAGAAAGCCAATGAGTGGTGGCCTCTTGTTCCATAGCTCATAAAGGGTTTTTCCATGGGGCTTAACAATGATAACCCTGTTCTGCACATAACATATAGTGTTGACAGCCTCGGCACAAAATGTTAGGCCTCTGCACAGAATGTTAGAGGTAGCTTTGAATCGGCTAACATAGTTCTTGCAGCCTTAATAAGTGTCTTGTTCCTCCTCTCAGCAACACCATTTTGTTGAGGAGTTCTAGGAGCACTATATTATCTGGTAATCCTTTTTGAGTTACAGAATGAGTCAAGAACTTGATTCTTAAACTCAGTCCGTTGATAACTTCTGATTGTTTTTATCTTATGCTCAACTTAATTTTCAATTTTAAGAATAAAATATTTTAACGGATTAGCAGTTTCATCCTTAGTTTTTAAAAAGAATACCCATGTAAATATTGTAAAATCATAAACTATCACAAGACAATATGATTTCCTTCCAATGCTCATTGTACTTGTGGGACCGAATATATCCATGTACAATAAGTGTAATGGAGTGGTGATAGATTTACCTTCTTTGGATTTGTAGGATGCCTTGTGTTGCTTACCTTTCAGACAAGCAACACAGTTGTCTTTATAGAAATACTCCTTTTTAGGCACACCATGTACCAAGTTATTTTTAACCAGTTTATTCATGGTCTTAAAATTAACATGACATATTTTTTATGCCAAAGAGTTGACTTATCACCATTAGCTTTGGAAAGAAAGCATGATACTTCTCCCAATAGGGAAGCATTATTCATATCCAGCATGTGCATATCCCCTCCCCTGGGAGATCTAAGAAGCACCAATTCCCGAGGAATTATCATCCCCGGTTTGAGGATAATACACTCATGTTCTATGAAAAGCATTTGGTGCTTTTAATCACAGAATCAAGAAACACACAAGAGATTATGTTCAAGCTGTTTGACAAAGTTTACTTTTTCAACTTTTAACTTACCATTGGTTATACTACCTATACCATAAATGTATCCTGTGGCTTCACCTTCAAACTGAACATGACCTCCATCAAAGTGTTCAAACTGTTATAGGAGATATTTGTTCCCTGTCATGTTCATGGAGCATCCACTATCCACAATCCATACATTTCTATTTTTATCACGTGCATGTCCCTACACATATGGTGAAATGGTTAGTTACTATTGGAAACCCAAGCCATGTTGATCTTAGGCTCTTCCAATGTAGATGACATAATTGAACCAAAATGTATGCATGGGGGTTCAACTATGGTTTGTGAAAGAGAGGTTTAGGCTGCAACGTCTTGTCTAATCTACCATTTCATCCTATGGTTAATCAGTATAGATGAGCCTAAAGAGGCTTAAGCAGCATGACTTGCTTTCATGGCTTGTTTGGTCTCAGAAGAAGTTTTCACCACCTTTTCTTTCGAAGTAGTCTTCTTATCAGAAAATTGAAAGGATTTATTTTATTCATTTATTTGTTCTTGGGCTTGTCTTCCAAAGCTTGTCTTCTGAAGCTATTTTCCTTTCAAAAGAACGAGTTTCTTTTGAAAGCAATTTGGCTTTGGAAACAAGATTTTCTTTTTCCAACACTTGAACCATATGATAAGGTCCAAATGTGAAACCTTCCTTGACTCCTTCCTTTTTAACATTGTTTGCATAATACATGCTAGCTGCATTGTAGTAAAAATCTTTAGCCATATGGTTATGTAGACCATAGATTATGCACTCAATGTTAATTTTTATAGGGCATGAGGGATACTATTTCTTGCACTTATTCTCTTCTTCAACATTCTTCCGGTTTAACTTCTGTTTCTTTAGCTGGATAGGAATGATGGTACTACATTCCTTTCCTGAATCAGAGTTTCCAGCACTTGCAATCCACCTGAGATGAATACACCCTTTTGTCTGGGTCTATTTTCAACTTAGACTCAGCCACCTTCTTGGTGGTTTTTCTTGCTGCTAGACTTGTTCTTTCTATCTTTGGTGGTCAGGGGTTGATCATCAGCGGTATGGATGAGATTTTCTACCTTATCCTTCACTGTGATGGTCACCATTGTTGCATCATTCTTTTACTAATTGGATAGTGGATCAGCAGTTGGAACCTCTTGCTCATCGACACCATATCTTGGTTGTGTAATAGACACATAAGAGTGTGGTAGAGCAGTTTTATTAGTTCCCAACCCACTTTTGTTTTGATTACACACCTTTGAGTGGGAGGCTGATGCAAGGATGGTGTTCAAGTTATGCTCTTGAATAGCACACTTCTTTTCTTTAGCCTCAGCTATTACTAGCTGGGCTTGAGCCTCAGTCAACTTGGAGAATAAATCTTTTATTTGAGCTCTGTAGTTTGAGTGTTCATGTTTTAAG
>BJCN01340187.1:5818-18276 GCA_018326445.1 Flaveria brownii
AGAGGCGAAGCGACAGGCGAAAAAATCGGTGTCAGAGGCAAAGAACACGGCGTACGAGATGATGTATAAACGATTAGAGACGAAAGAAGGAGAGCATGACATGTTTAGGATAGCCAAGGCAAGAGAAAGTAGAAGACAAGACTTGAGAATGGTGAAGTTCATAAAGGTTGTGGATGGAAAGGTTTTGGTGAAGGAGAAAGACATCAAGGTGAGATGGAAAACTTACTTCGATAACCTTTTCAACATAAGGAACTCAAATCAACAGACTGAGATAGATAGAACAACGCAAACAACGCAACAAAACAACTGCTATTGTACAAGCATCACAGTTGATGAAGTGACAAGAGCTATGAAGAAAATGGGAAGGGCTAAAGCAGTGGGGCCAGACAACATACCGATTGAAGTGTGGAAATGTCTGGGTGATGAGGGTCTCCAATGGTTAACAGACTTATTCAACACTATCTTTAAGACAGGGAAGATGCCAGACCAGTGGAGAACCAGTGTCATAGTCCCCGTATATAAGAAAAAAAGAGATGTTCAATGTTGCGAAAACTACAGGGAAATAAAGCTATTGAGTCACACGATGAAATTATGGGAAAGAGTTATTGACACGAGAATTAGACGGGAAACTCAGATAGCGATAAACCAATTTGGATTTATGCCAGGACGCTCTACAACAGAAGCCATACACGTCGTAAGGCGATTAATGGAGAAATATAGAGAAAAGAAAAGGGACCTCCATATGGTATTCATCGACCTAGAAAAGGCCTATGACAGTGTTCCGTGACAACTAATCTGGGAAAGTCTACGAATTAGAAGGGTACCAGAGAGGTATATCAAAATAATTAAGGATATGTATGACGGGGCAAAAACGTGTATGCGAGCACCGGTAGGAGACACAGACACCTTCTCAGTGGAAGTGGGACTCCACCAAGGATCTGCATTGAGCCCATTTCTCTTCACAGTAGTGTTGGATGAGATGACCAAATCTATACAACAGTCAGCCCCGTGGTGCATGCTTTTTACGGATGATATTGCATTAATATCATAATCTAAAATGATGCTTAACGACAAGCTAGAGCAGTGGAGAGCAGCACCAAAGCACAAAGGATTAAGGATAAGTCGCTCTAAGACGGAATACATGCATTGCAACTTTGGTGACGAGGCGGAAGAGGACACCCAAATCAGTATCCAGGGTATGCCGGTCCCACGAACGTCTAAGTTCAAATACCTGGGTTCGTACCTGCAGGAGGACGGAGAGATACACAGCGATGTAGCGCACCGCGTTCAAGCAGGATGGTGCAAGTGGAGAGCAACATCAGGAATTCTATGTGATAAGAGGTTTCCAGCGAAACTAAAGGGAAAACTATACAGAGTGGCGGTACGCCCAGCTATGCTATATGGAACAGACAGCTGGGCCATAAAGAAATCGCACGAGAAACAAATAGAGGTTGCAGAAATGCGAATGCTGAGGTGGATGTGTGGAAGCACAAAAATGGATCGGATAAGAAACGAAGTGTTTCTTCAGAAGTTAGAAGTGGCTTCTATTGTAGATAAAATACGAGAGGGAAGATTAAGATGGTTTGGGCATGTCAAGAGAAGACCAATGACTGCACCGGTTAGAGCAGTCGAGAACATCATCCTAGAGGGTAGGAAGTGTAGAGGAAGACCTAGGTTGACTTGGGAAGAGATAATTAGGAGAGATATGGTACACTTGCACCTCTCTGAGCACATGATCGAGGATAGGAGTGAGTGGAGGCGTAGAATTAAAATTAAGGACTTTTAGTGGGTTCTGTATCTAGGAAGGGACATTTTGATCACGTGTTGCGGGGCCTGATGTGTATGTAGTTCGCTTCTGCTCTTTTTAGGGGAATCTTGCTGCTTCTATGATATATGCTTGTTTATTTTTTATTTTCTTTTGGTGATATTTTACTGTATGTTGTATGTTGTGTGCTGGATCATTTATCGTATCTTTGATTATATGCTGATTCGCTAGCGTTATGGCTTTTGATAGTGAGTCGGGGGTCTCTTTGGAAGCGGTCTCTCTACCTATCTGGGTAGAGGAAAGACTTGCCTACACCTACCCCTTCCAGACCCTGCTCTTGAGCGGGATATACTGGGTTTGTTTGTTTGTATTTGGTTTATTGAATTAGTAATATTTTTTGTATAATGTTCTCTTATTTTGTTAAGTTAAAACTCAATCGAGAAAAATTATTATAATTTGTTATTAACAATTTAAACATGCAAGAAATACTAATTCTCTGGCAGTGGATGGGGTATTGATTTTAAAGAATCCCAAAATTATTGGAAAGAGTATATGATTTGATTCCTAACTACTACTTCTTTTTAAAAAGGATTATACTTTTATGGAAAAAAGGAAAATGAGAAAATTCAATGTTAAGTTTGTATGAGATTCGACTTTCTTATATATTAATCTAACTTTTAAACTTTCTATAGTTATAGATTATTTACTATTATTAACGGTTATCTTATCTTATCTTACTACTCTAATAAAAGAGTAACTTGAAATGCCACGTGGCAGCACCACAATCACTCTCACAAAACTTTTCCCGCCTCTCTCTCATCTTAAATAATTACTTTAAATACTAATAATATT
Source organism: Flaveria brownii (assembly GCA_018326445.1). NCBI lineage: Eukaryota > Viridiplantae > Streptophyta > Magnoliopsida > Asterales > Asteraceae > Flaveria > Flaveria brownii. Next base: position 8,436 of record BJCN01340187.1, read on the forward strand.
ATTTAATATTTTTTACATTTAATAAATTAAAAAAAAGATCTATTATTAATGTTATTTCTGAATAAACAATTTTAATATAAAACAATAAAATTTTATAACGTATAAAATGTTTTTAAAAATACAAAATGTTTTAAAAGTGGCATTTTCAAAAATTTAATTTTTTAAAACCAAAAATAGTTAATTTGGGAGATATAATAAGAAAATATTTAAAAATAATATTTTTATACGGTTTGTTTTAAAATAAAATGTTTAATTTTTTTGAAAAAAAATTAAAAACAAAATTTTAAAAAGTTGATATCACTATTTTATTAGTTATAGTCATTTCTTATACGTAATTTTATTCATATCATATCTTAGAATATCATTTTATAATTAATAAATTTTATTATATTAATATTTTATTTATTCAACCCGTGTAATGTGCGGGTTTACTAAAGCTAGTATTTTATATAATCATAACTAGATTAGAAACTCATGTATTACATGAGTAGAAAAAGATCAACATATTAATATATTTGAGCTTTAATTATTAATATCTTGCATGTAGCATGTCATTAGACATTAATAGAAAAATAAATAATAAAAATTAAGAAGTTATAAATAACAAATAATAAAAATCAAGAATTATAAAATGATATTTTAAGATAAGATATAATTAAATTTTATAATTTCATATATTTTAATATTTTATTAAATTAGAAAATTTATATTTTAGATATTTAATTATTTACTTTACTTATTTATAATCATTTGCACTTAGTAGGATAGATAAACGGGAAACAAAAGTTTAAATTTTATTAATAGTTGACACGTGTCTCTAAAAACATTCTTCTATTATATGGTATAGATATAGTTTTTTAACAATAAGTTAAATGTATATGCTATAACAATCATCTTGAAAATTAAACAAGAAAACAACGTAAAATCCATCAATACCAAACAACAAACTGGAATTCATATCTAAACATCAATTAAAACGTTGTTCTAAACACCCAAATAGAACTCTAAATCAACAAAATTAAAGCTAGTGTGATGGGATGAAAATAGTGTGTGTTAGGGGTGTGAATAAATAGGTGATTATGTAACCAATGATCTCTTGGCTTAGTGGTTAAGGGGGAAGTGAGAGGTTTTGTCTCTCTTGAAGGTCCAAGGTTCAAACCTTGGCATGGACGAATATTACTAACTTGGTGATACTAACAACTAACAACTAACCTGCTGTTCAAAAAAAAAATAGGTGATGACGTCTAGCCATGAGTGCAATGAGCAAGCAACGGGATCGAGTGATGCTGATTGGAGAAGAATTTGATTACGTATGAGATTGTCGGTCATATAGAGGAACTAGGAAATGAGAGGTGAGACCATGATGGTGAAATTTGTCAAAGTGACAAACTTGAAATTCTAAATTTGATGGGTACTTAAATACAAGAGTTAATCGTAATTTCCGTCCTTACGTTTTGGTCATTTTTGTCATTTCTATCGAAAAAAGCTTTCCCCCCTTCTAGGTCCATAACATTTTTAACTTTTATCATTTTCATCCATTTTAGTTAACTCGGTTAAAAACCATCTTTTATCTTCCGCTCTAGGGCTTATAAGTTTTTTTGGATTTAAATGAAAACTTAAATTAAATGATTTCTATAAAGACTTAAATGTCCCTTGCTTAACAAATACAACTAACAGAATTAAAAAAGAATAGATGAAAGTAATTAACAACTTCTTAAAATGTCAAGAACCGAGATGAGACAAAAAAAAAAACTTTTTTAAATAAAAATAACAAAACAAGTCAAAATTCATGAATAAAAATCTATACTATATAATAAAAGAGTAACTAAGATGCCATATGACACTCTCATGTCCTCAAAAAAATTTCCCGTCTAAACTAATATATTATTTTAGTTAAGTTTTTTATTTTAAGAAACTCAATTAATACTAAAATTCATTTTGTTTTGAACTATACATATTTTTGTAGCTAAATAAGATTCAATTAAAAAAAGTTAAAAAGAAAAAAAATATTTATTGATATATTTATTTATTTTAGGTTAGTATGATTTTAAGACAACTGATTTTAATTTTACATGGGTCAATTATATATGATATTATTCAAAAGAGTATTTAAATATTTATAAATTTTATAAATTTTTATTTTTCACTGTTATAGTAATACGTAACTTAATTATACGAAATATTTATACATTTATTAATTATGTTGTTTTTATATTTTCAACCCGTGTATTACATGGGTTTGCTAAAACTAGTAAGAATATATAATATACTAATTTTCAACTTCTTTATGCATAAGGTGTTGTGCCTTATTCATAGAGTGTTTTATAAAAAAATGTTTTTTTAACCCAAAACTTTTTTTTATCTTTGCAATATAACCTCACAAAAATTTGAGTTTTTACTTTTGGCCCAAAACTTTTTATTTTTGGTAATTTAACCTTATAACTTTTTTACTTTCAGTTTTATTCCATTATAACTTTCATCTTTCGTAAATTTTTATTTTACGTTTCATTCTGAGTTTTTCAAGTTAACACGGTGCAACATGTATGTATGGTTTAACATTTTTACAAACATTTTTCGTTTTGTTTAAATTTTATAACTTAACACGGTGCAACGTGCATGTGTGGTTCAAGGTTTTTACGTCTGTTTTCACCCATTTGACAAGTTTATCGCAACACGTGGTTCCTAGATCGACTTATTTATTTTTTTATATGTTTTATGTCTCAGTCTAATTTCTCTGTATTAACACACCACAACTTCAGTTTTAATGATCGCGGTCAGTGGTGTGACATTGGTGCCATTTTGCATTCTTTTACGCGCCCCCGGCAACATTGGGGCTTAATTAACAAACATGTTGGCCTATATAAGCCACCTAAGCCTTTGTTTGCAAGTTAGAAAAATCATGTACAAGTCACGTTAAGTATGCTTATCTACATACAGTAAAACATAGCTAGAGTATTTAGTAGAGAAAATAAAATGTAAGAGCAAGTAAATTAGCCCTAAACTTGATTACAACGCAGGTCTATATTTTTGAACGGTCAATTTAAATTATACTAACTATCAGATTGTTTATGTATTATGGTGTTACATTTTATTCTTAGGGTGTTTTTCAAAAAAAAAATAATTTTTTACTTTTAACCCAAAGTTTTTCACTTTTTACAATTTAATCTTACTAAATTTGATTTTTTACTTTTATCTAAAACTTTTCATCTTTTGCAATTTAACCTTACAACTTTTTTACTTTCAACTTTGGTCCCTTATACTTTTCATATTTCGTAAATTTTTGTTTTACATTTTGTTCTAAGTTTTGTAAGTTAACACGATACAACATGTATGTGTGGCGTAACATTTTTACATTTCGCTTTAGGTTTTCTTCTAAATCTTGTGAGCTAACACGACGCAATGTGGTTCCACGAATTTTACATTTAATTTTTTCATTTAGGTTTGTCGTAATACGTTGATCCTAGATCGACTTAATTATATTTTTCTATATTTTACATTTCAGTCTATTTTTTTAGCATCAACGCATCACAACCTTAGTGTTGGTTGTAGCCGGCGATGGTGTGACATTGATATTATTTGGTATGGTTTTACGTCCGGCCGCAACACGGTGGGCTTAAATCTAGTTTTAATCTAATTACAAACTAGCACAATTTAATTTATTTGATTTAGTTTAGTTTGTTCTTTTATATAAAAGGAAGACAGCATGACGAGACGACCTATTAAATGACCATTATTTTCTGGATGTGGTGTGGAGAATTATTATAGGTCTGAACTTTTGATAACACTTAGCCCATTTGATAAAGCCCAAAATAGCACTCTAATAATCTAATCAATAGTGGGCTAACAATCCAGACCAATCTAACAAATGGTGTGCTACTATGCTTTCCTTAACAAAGCAACTTTGACATTTCTGTATTTTTTTAACGTCAAATGCGCACTTGTTTTGAAGTATAAGTGTTATCTTAATCGGGTCTATCTATCCGTTTTTCAGCGGGAACCGCACTTCCAACCTCCTCAGGAGAAAAACCATTGCTAAGAAAACCTGTTCAACTCTAAACTATTTTGCTCAGAGTGAGACTTAACACATGAACTCCTCATATTTACATATCATGTGACATTTCTGATCTTATTAACCAAAAAAAAGGAATATTCTTTTCACAAAGTTGAGGGAAAAATTAAACCATTTGTGTGCTCGAAACACTTAAGAGCATATGTGTTGTTTAAAATATAAAAGTATAAAACCAAAAAAAAAACTATCATTTCTGCAGATTAAATTACTCTTAAATCATGTGAATGTCTGGTGTATGCACACGACCAGACGTGAAAGAGAGATGATAGAAAGAGGAAATAAGGTGTGGGAGAGAGAAGTTAATGTCCTTGGCAAGTGACATTTCGTGAGAGATGTCATCATTTGTGTTCATAAACTTGTTAGAATCATGGGTAAAAAATTAACTTCTATGATAAAGAAATAATCGGTTTAAAAATCTTTATGAATATGCTTTTTAAACACAATGATGTATGCATAATATCGGCTGATTTCAAAATATAGGTGTTTAAACAAGCTATTAATAATGTTTAAGCTGAAAATCAAATGACTTTACCAAATCCAACACTAACTCAATTTTGTCGTAGAATATAGTCAAAATGATTCCTTCATGTTTTAGTGGAACGGACTTACAAAATTAACAAGATAATAATAACAAAAAGTCTATTGAAACATTATGATTCATGACACAATTAAGGACCTTGTGATATTGGTTTTACATTTCAAAGTCACAATAACTTTAGGATATGTTTGATGATAAAAATAACTAGAGTTAGAAGCCATATAACTAGTTGACTAGTTGTAGCTAAAGTCAATCAGGGAAATATAACTTTTCTGTTAAGATGTCATAATAGAACCTTTTTTTAACATTCACATTAAATCTTTTGCATACAATAATTTAGGGGTAATATAATATATAAGGTTAAGCTACAAGAAAACAACAATGTTTAATATCTCTGTTAACATAAACTTTTATTGGCCTAATGATCAACAGACAACAACCTTCAGTCCCCACCCTTTAAAAACTTTATCCAATTCTACCGAAATGTACCCAAGACAGCAAGATCGTATATACTTTATAACACGATATATGGATGTTTTCCACATCACAATTAAATCTTTTATTAAATCTAAACTTTGCTTCTTAAATAAAAAATAAGATTAAGCTATTGCCTAGGGCCGGCTCAACAAATTTAAAGGCCCTAAGCGAATTTAAAATTTGAGGCCTTTCTGCGGGAAAGAATAATTAGATATTCATGATTCAGGCATTTTCTCACATCAATTTAATGTAACCTAATGCTTAACTAAATGAATAATGAATCAGGTTTTATAAATCTATATTTATACTATAAAATAAAAGAGTAAATATGATACCAATATAATAAAAGAATAACTAGGATGACACATGACACTCCCATGTTAATTCTCAAAAAAAAATTCCCGCCTAAACTAATATATTATTTTAGTCAAGTTTTTTATTTTAAGAAACTCAATTAATAGTAATAATTCATTTTGTTTAAAATTTAAATTTTATATTAGCAACTTAATTGTATAATCATATTGTTTTGAACTATACATATTTTTATATGACACATGACACTCCCATTTTGTTTTAAATTTAAATTTTATATTAGCAACTTATTTATTTTAGGTTAGTGTGATTTTAAGACAATTGGTTTTAATTTTACATGAGTCAATTATATATTATATTATTCAAAAAAATATTTGAATATTTATAATTTATAAATGTAACTTTTTTATTTTTTCATTGTTATAGTAATACATAACTTAATCATACGAAAAATTTATACATTTATGAATTATGTTGTTTTCATATTTTTAACTTGTGTATTACACAGGTTTATTAAAACTAGTTAATTTATATTCCAACAGTAGAATTTTCTATGTGTAACTTACTATTTTCACATCACTTCTTGATTATACAAATCAAACTAAAAATAACTAGTTTCCTTCAAACATTATTGATGACGCTCCTTGTACTAAAAATAAGCTAGTTGATCAATAGGCACTTATATTTATCTATAAATACTAAAACTAAAAAAATAACAATAGTTGTAACAAAACACCTTACCTATTGGACTCTTAGAAGCCTTATGCTTGGGTTGGTTAATCTTTTTCGTTCCAACTAGATTCCATAGTAGATATCTCATCAAGAAATTCTTGCAATGCCTTCAATTCCAATTCAATTTTTTATGATGTTAACAACCCTCTTTTATGCAACATTCATACATACATTTCAATATTTCATAAGAAAGTGGTATGTACACATTAAATCTAACCATGTAAAAATCCAAACACTGATTTACAGGCCATAAAGAAATACAATACTTTATTTTTGAACTTGAATTCCTTTTTAATCAAGAAATATATAGTGTTAGTAAAGTGTAAACCACTCTCCAAACATAAGTTAGTAGAAAATTACCAATACCAAATCACCATCTACATAGTTTAAATTCCATATTTGTTTACTCAATTAACTAACTACTGTGCTTAGAATTAAAACCACTGCTATGCAAACATATAAACCAAACATATTAACTTGATAAAAAAAAACAACCCTTAATTTTCTTAGATATTTTATACTTCAATAATCAAACAAAAGCATAGTGACCAACAATTGCGTAGCAATCGCAGTTGAGGAAAAACGTAAGCTCATCGTTGGAGCTTCGAAGAGGTGTTAGATAACTAGTTTCTACCATCGAATTCGATAAAGAGGAGTAGACGGACACCTCTTCCAAATTGTGAATTCTGACGTTTGATCTTCCCTCTTCGACTATCCATCTTTTTGCGATTTTACCCTAATCCTAATCAAATTCTGCAAATGTTCTCTCAAGTTTTGATTTTACCCTCAAGAAAACTTACGACTCTACCGTGCTCAATATCCGTCAAGCCTCAAAATGTAAAACAAAACTGGCCTAATAATATGGATAACTTTTTTAGAAAAGCGGCGCCCTATTTTTTTAAAAGCCCCAAGCCCTAGCCTTAGTCTGTATAACCATTAGGCCGGCTCTACTATTACCTGCTTTTTAAAATAATTAACACGCAAGTTGTTTCTTTTGATAGTACAAATATTTTTCTGAGCAACTTTTTACATCAAAATTCCACCTTATATTTGCAAGAATTTAAATCCACACAACTTTGGTTGCAAACATATATCATACCACCAAGACCATTAGGTCATAGGGTATTAAAACACGCATTTTATTATTGTTTTTTGAGCTTAGACGTGTGCTTCATTATTATTGAAAATTGAAATAATCAACCCATAAAAAAAAAGTCAATTCCTACCCAAAGTTATTATATTACAAAGTTATATTAAACTAATCACAAAAATTGTTTGAGATAGCATACGACCAAATCATCTTCTGGAAGCATAACCATGCATTTTCCTTCCACCCTTGTCCTTTGACTATGTCTCTCTCTCTCTCTCTCTCTCTCTCTCTCTCTCAATAAATATACATACATATGTGTATGTATGTATATATATGTATATATATGTATGCAAATATATATCCAGTTATACATACACACAAAACAAAAGCATTATATCTCTCTGCCATTGACCACATCAACTCTCCTCTAAATTAACCCAATTCTTCAAACAAGATCAAGAAAGAAAGAAAGAAAACACAAGTGAATCATGTGTCCGATGAGGGTCTTCTTGGTGTTTTTCTCTGCGATATTGGCCGGCTACCTCACGTGGAAGTCGGTTGGAGCTTCGGTGGAAACCGACGATATGGTTTCCACCGAAGATCTATCGTCAAACCAACAAGAAACTAGCATCATCAAGGTAATCATATTCCATATATTTTCTTTAATTTGTTTCATAACTTACTAAATGTACAATTTACGATTAAAATTGATTAGAAAGATGGTTAATTGTTGATAACATGAATGTTTGTTTATGAATTTTAGATGGGTCAAAAAGCTTTGTTTGGATTTATTGATATGGCGAGTGGAAAGTATTTGTGGAGGAACTTGAGAGAGATGACTGCAAATGAGAAGATGAAGAGTTAATACTTCATATTGGAATTATTGTTCCTTTTTTGCTTCTTTAAAATTTAATTAATTTGATAAAATCATCGTATCGATTAGTTTTTTTTTAAATCCATATTACTTGTGTTTTATACATTAATGTTTGGGATTATTAATTCGTCTAACAATTAGAAATGTTTGTAATATAGGTGAAGAAAACAACTTGATTGAGTTTTGATTGTTATCTAGTTTTATGTCTTGTTAAAAATGAAGTTTCCCTAATAGTTGTCATCATATCTAGTGGCGGAGCTTAAACACTCCCGTAAGGGGGGCGGGGGTGAAATTAATTTTTATTAAGAAGGGCGAACTTGAGTTTTATATAAAAATTTACACTATTCGATCAAAAATTTACACTATCGGACTAAAGTTTAACACTACTGATGAAAAAAAGAGCCCCCCCTTCCCAACTATGCTCCGCCATTGATCGTATCGAGTGCTCATCATCGTTGAGTTTGCCCTCAGTCGTGTTGGTTGAAATCTCGAGTTTCTATTAGAGAACAAAGCTAATGCACTCGAGGACTTGTAGTGTTGTTGAGTTATTAGAAGCTAACAAAGAACCAAATGGCATGTTACAACCATATAGCTATTGCTATTGTTTGTCTTGCTTTAATTCCATTAAATATATATTAACAAAACTTGTGACCATTTTTGTAAGTCTAATTAAGTTAACGTTTTTAAACTAATTTAAGATTTTTATAACATTAATTCGATCAATAAATAATCCATTTAAGAATAAATCTAGCGTGATATCACCTTACGACTTAAAGGGACAAAACATTTTGACCGTGAAATTGCAAAAGATCAAAGCCTATATAATCTAAAAACTTATACTATGATAAAAGAAATAAATAGATAGAGTTTAATGTAAGAGATAAAGTTAATTATATTTCTTCATCGAATGGAATAATCTATTTTCAGTACTGAGACAAACTAAGCCCAATATACATTCTGTTTAAGATTATAGGTCGTGCTGGTGTACTCGTTGACAAACTTGAACCACCAAAGAAGCTGAGTGGTATTCATTCCATTTTTCATCTGTTGCAATTACGTAAGTGTCTACCTAGCAAAAATGCACACATGCCGCTCGACGATGCGACTTATGTTAAAGAACCAGTAGTCATATTAGACAAAAAAAAGAGATTAAACAACAAAGTAATAAAATTCAAGGTTCAATCTCGATATAAAAAGACCCCTAATCCTGTTAGACAACAATGTTATCAACCACTACAAAACTCTAAATATGGTGGCACTACCATCTCGTCTCCATCCTTTTCAATTCCTTTCAAGTTTTAGTTACAGCTCCCTTCACAGTATTATTTAAGATCAATTGTAGTAGCAGCCTTTATCGTCACAATAATCACCGCTAAAACCTTGCTCAGCCGCTATCATCTTATCACCGCCAGATGTTGTCTCAATATGCGCTCATTAAGGTTCACAGAAACATGCCTTCTAACACTAGTCATTGCTCAAAATCGTCGTTGTCCAAAACAGCCTCTTCATGAGCCTGTTACACATAAGTGTTGTCTACACATAATAATAAACAAACAAACAAACAAACAAACAAACCCAGTATATCCCACTCAAGAGCAGGGTCTGGGGATGGTAGGTGTAGGCGAGTCTTTCCTCTATCTTGTTAGATAGAGAGACCGCTTCCAAAGAGACCCCCGACTCGACAGCAAAAGCCATACTGATAGCAAGACAACATACAATAAATCATACAACATATAACATGCAGTATAC
>BJCN01340197.1:0-13551 GCA_018326445.1 Flaveria brownii
TATACGCTATTATTAAACTGGGACGTTTAACTGTAAACTATTGAACTGATCAACCGTTGGGTTGATACACGCTATTGTTAAACTGTGACGTTTAACTGCAAACTCTTGAACTCACCAACCGTGTGTTGACTTTTAGTATGCTATTCTCAGGTCATTAATCTGAACTGCTGTTAGAAGCACTACACGGGTCAAGCATGCATCCTAACGCTTAAACAATGATACATTTGTTTATCTTTATATTTTGGGTTTGTTTTATTTGTTTAAACGCTTCCGCATGAATTATAAAGTTTAAACTTTGGTTTGTTATGTTAAACATTTCATATAGAGTCGTTCCGAGTAACTATTGACTGTGATCCTGGTTTGTTCACACGCCTCGCGGTAGAACTCCGCACGCGGATTTTGAGGGTGTGACAGTATTTATATTGTATCATCTCATAAGATTCCAACTATATTATATCATACTACACCCTACCGAACTATGTCATATTATACCATACAAAACCATATCATATCATATCATATCCTATGATATCATACCTAATCATTTCAAATCATGCTATACCAGTGTTAGAATTGATATGTGCGATGTCGACATAAGCCAAGTATTGCTGTCGGAGTTGATTATTTAGGGTCACATATCTGCATAACGAACAAAGAGTATTGAAGAAGTAGAAATGAGGATTATGATGAGATGATTACATAATTGATTATTGTATAATAATATGATTATTTAATAATAAATAGAGTAAACTACACTTTGCTCCCTTTGATTTGGTCAAAATAACAGTTTCCCTCCAAACGTTTTAAAATCGTGATTTTACTTCCTGTGGTTTGCAATCCGTCTCAATTAACTTCAACCCACTAACACTCTTAAATAATAAATTGTTAGTTGCAAGGGTAATTTAGTCATTAACGGGAGGGCTAATAATGTAAATAGATCAAAGTTATTTATGCAAATTTAAATTATAATATTCACTCAACATCATCATCTTCCACATCTCAAACATCACTCATCTTTATCGTTTAAAGTGCATGTTTAGGATTATTTATTTTCTTCAAAAGTAAATTTTTAAAAGTAACTTCTATTAACTTCTCAAAATGAATTTATTAACCCTTTAAAATCAACTTATTAACTTTTTTCCCAAACATACATATTAATTTTTTTCCCGAACATACTTATTAACTTATTGTCTTTTCAAAAGTTAATACGTTAAAAGTTAATCAAAAAGTAAGTTTCCCAAACATGCCTAAAGTTTAAACTCCAGCTAACACAACCACCGTCGGCCGCCTCCATCACCATCCCTCTATCATCTCTCTATCATCTATCTCTCGTCACTAAAAACCGACCCCACCTCTGCCAAATGAAACCAAAACGACACCACCACCGCATAACCCTCTCTGAAAAACTTGATTTACTCCCATCATCACCTAAACCCTAAATTTGTGCTTTCGATCAAACCCTAAATTACCACCGTACCACCACTATCGATCAAACCGTAAACCAACATCATCGACATGCCACCGTCTCTTCTACAGACGACCACTAGTTGCCTTCTTCTATAACCCCCTGCAAATCGAAATCAAAGGCCACCATAACGAATCTATTCAACACCAACGGCACTGGTCGGATGAACAGTTTCGGGGGTGTTCTCGAACCTAAAGGAGTTCAGTTATGGTGGGGTTTTGTTGATGTGTTCTTTTTCTAAGTGATCGACTTACGAAACAGATATATGCTTTAATTAAGGTGTTATTTTTAGTGATCGATGGTTATGGTTGTTAGCAATGGTTGGATTAAGGTTTAGATTTCAGATGTGATGATGATGGTGGTAATCGATGGTAATGGTGGTGGTGGTGTTGGTTGTGATTTTAGGCGGTGATTATTGAAGTACGGAAGCCATGCACACGTGGGATTCTAGTTAACAAGTCATGCATACGTGTGATTCTAGTTAACTGTCATTTGGGAGTATGGTGAACGTGCAGATCAGTTTGAATAAGTCTCGAGAGTTAGTCTTTAAGTCTGTTATGTGTTTGTTAGTGGGTCCTAGTTTATCTCTTGTTTTGTTTAAGTCGTTGTTATCATTGTAAGCCTATTTAAAGGCAGGTTATGTGTTGAATAAGATTATCATGTTCACAGAGATCCTTTGCATATCACTTGATTTCTTCAGGTGGTATCAGAGCGAATCGAATCCACAAGAAAAGAGGGAGTGAGGTGAGTGAGTGATCAGTCATGTCTGGAGAAGGAAGTTCATCATAAGGGTTTGTCATCCCTAAGTTTGATGGTGATTATGATCATTGGAGCATGGTCATGGAGAATTTGTTGAGATCCAAGGAGTTTTGGTCGGCTATCGAAGTAGGTTATGTTGAACCTAAGGAAGGAAATCAGATCTAAGATGCTAGAAAGAAAGAACTTGCTGAGATGAAGCTTTTGGACCTAAAGGCGATGAAGTATTTCTTTTACTCGATTGATAAGAGCATCTTATATACGATCAAAGAGAAGCAGACGACAAAACAATTATGGAATGCCATGAAGACGAAGTACAAAGGCAATGATCGTGTCAAAAGAGCCCAGTTGCAGAGGCTGAGGAGACAGTTCGAGACTCTCGAGATGAAGACCGGAGAGTCCGTTGAAGCCTACTTTGGTAGGGTAATGTCTGTGTCAAATGAAATGAGAAACTATGGTGAAGACATGACTGAGGTCAAGATAGTAGAGAAGATCCTCAGAACTTTGACACCAAACTTCAACTTTGTAGTGTGTTCTATCGAGGAAGCCAACGACCTGGATTCATTCACTATTGATGAACTGCAAAGTTCATTGCTAGTGCATGAACAAAACCTCACTAAGCAAGATGGAGACGAGCATGCACTAAAAGTTGATGAGCATGGCTATGGAAGAGGGTACAACAGAGGAAGATGAGGCTCATTCAGAGGAAGAGGTAAAGGCATGAGTAGAGGAAGAACCAGTTTCAATAAGTCCTAAGTTGAATGCTACAAATGCCATCAAATGGGACACTTTCAATTCGAGTGTCCTCAGGAAGACAAAGTAGCAAACTATGCAGAATTTGATGAAAATGAAGAGCTCGTGTTGATGGCCAAGGTTGATCATCCTAAGGTAACAAACACAGGTTACTGGTTCCTTGACTCTGCATGCTCTAATCATATGACCGGCATGAAAAGTTGGTTCACCAGGTTAGATGAAAAGTTCAAAAACACTGTGAAACTAGGGAATGGGCTAAAACTCGAAGTGTGTGGTATTGGAGATATAGCTTTTCAAATAGATGGGCTGAATCAAGTGTTCACCGATATCTATCATATACCAAGTTTAACTTCAAACTTGTTAAGCCTGGGTTAGTTGCAAGAAAGAAACACTAAAGTTATGATAGAATATGGAATCTTCCATATGTACCACAAGAGCAAAGGTTTGATCATGAAATCATTTATGGCCAAGAATAGAATGTTCATTGTGTATGGCCATCAAGAGAAAGCAGAAGGAAGATGTATGCAGATTGTAGATGATAACAACACCACCATGTGGCACAAAAGGCTAGGGCATGTTCATCACAAGGCTTTACGGATGATGTAGTATCAAAATATGGTGAAGGGACTGCCAAAGGTATGTGGTAAGACCCAGGTATGTGAAACTTGCAACATAGGGAAGCAAAGCAGGATTGCCATTCCAAAGAAGTCATCATGGAGATCAAGTCAAAGACTAGAACTCGTGCACACAGACTTGTGTGGTCCAATCACACCAGCTTCCCCTAGTGGCAAAAGGTATGTTTTAGTCTTCACTGATGATTTCACTAGAAAGACTTGGGTGTATTTACTGGAAAACAAAGGGGAGTGCTTTGAACACTTTAAAGAGTTTAAGGCTTTGGTAGAAAATGAAACCAACATTACTATTAAAGCCTTAAGAAGTGACAGTGGAGGAGAATTCACATCTCAACAATTTAATGAATATTGTGACACACATGGGATAAAAAGACAATTGACCACTGCATACACCCCACAGTAGAATGGGATGGCAGAAAGAAGAAACATGACTTTAATGAACATGGTCAGGTGTTTGCTTGTTGAAACAGAAGTACCAAAATGCTTCTGGTTAGAAGCAACTATATGGGCTTGTCATATAGTGAATAAGTGTGTATCTAGATCATTAGATAAAAGAGTATCAGAAGAACTATGGTCTGGGCACAAACCTAATGTAGACTATATAAGAGTGTTTGGATGCATTGCCTATGTTCATGTCCCATCACAAGTCAGAACAAAGTTAGATGCAAGAAGCCAAAATTTTGTGCTGTTTGGAATCAGTCTAGGATCCAAGGCCTATAGACTGTATGACCTAACAACCAAGAAAATCATAATCAACAGAGATATGATCTTTGAAGAAGACAAGCATTAGAATTGGGAAAATGCTGATGATAAAGAATTGGCGATAAAGGAAGATCAAAGAGAACAAGTGACAGTAACAGAAGGAGAAGAAAAGGATAACATGGCGCAGGACAAGCAAGTTCAGGTCAGTGAACCATAAACATCTGTTTCTACCACTAACACAGATTATCAAAGCCCTGCTCCACCACAAGCTGATGATGTTCAAGGAACCACCAACACGCTGAACAGAAAGAAACCTGTATGGATGCAAGATTATAGAAGTGGTGATGATCTAACTGATGAGGAACAAGATGATGGTTATGCTATGTACACTGAGTTAGGAGACCCCACTACATTTGAAGAAGCAAGCAAGGTTGCAAAGTGGGTAGAAGCAATGAAGAATGAAATTTCCTCAACTAAAAAGAATGGAACCTGGGAGCTTGTTGAAACACCCACTAATGATGTACCAATTAGGGTCAAGTGGCTTTACAAGATAAAGATGAATGAGGAAGGAAAAGTGGATAAATACAAGGCAAGACTGGTGGTGAAAGGCTATGCTTAAGAGAAGGGGGTAGACTATGAAGAAGAATTTGCTCCTGTGGCAAGGTGGGACACTATTAGATCTATTCTAGCCATTTCAGCTCAAAGGAAATGGAAGATTTACCAGCTAGATGTTAAAAGTGCCTTTCTGAATAGAGAACTTAAGGAGACTGTGTTCATTGAGCAGCCATGGGGATTTGTTAAGGAAGGCCAGGAAGGGAAAGTATACAGGCTAAAAAGGGCCTTATATGGCTTGAAGCAGGCTCCAAGAGCTTGGTTCAACCGGATTGAAAGATACTTCAAGAGAGGGGTTTAAACAAAGTAGGTATGATAACACTTTGTTTATAAAAAGGGTCTGGGGTAACATATTGTGGTAAGCTTGTATGTAGATGATCTGATCTATGCAGGATCAAGTGCTATTATATGTGAACAGTTCAAAGATTCAATGAAAAAGGAATTTGAGATGACAGATTTGGGGCTAATGAAGTACTTTCTGGGCATAGAAGTAAAGCAGTCAACATCAGGGATTCACATGAATCAGAAGAAGTATGCTAATGAGTTGATTGAAAGGTTCAAAATGGGAAACTGTCATCCAGTGGATAATCCAATTGTCCAATGAACTATGTTAACCAAGCAAGGAATAGGGGATGACTATGATCCCACTAGTTATAAAAAGTTAGTAGGAAGTCTCCTTTATGTCACTGTCACAAGACCTGATCTCACTTATATGGTATGTCTCTTGTCAAGATTTATGTCTAAGCGAAAGAAAGAACATTGGGAAGCAGCAAAAAGAGTTTTAAAATACTTAAAAGGTACTAGTTCCTATGGTTTATTTTATGGTCACAATTCTAAAGTGGAAATCAAGGTGTACACAGATAGTGATTATGCAAGGGATGTGGAAGATAGAAGGCGCACATCAGGCTATTTGTGCTTATATGGTGGCACAGCCATCAACTGGAGTTCCAGGAAGTAGGAGATTATGACACTCTCCTCAACTGAGGCTAAGTATGTGGCTGTAACACACTGTGCATGTCATTGCAAATGGATGAAAGGTCTGTTGGAAGATCTAGGGGATAAGTTGGAAGAAGTCATAAAGATACAGTGTGACAATATATCCACAATTAAGCTATCCGAGAACCCTGTCTCTCACAGGATAACTAAGCACATTGATGTGCGTTATCATTTTTTAAGGGATATGGTTCGTGATGAAGAAGTGAAGCTAGTATACTGTAACACCAAGGAACAAGTAGCTGACAATATGACCAAGCCATTGAAGCTAGAAAACTTTAAAAGATTGAGGTAGGCAATGGGAGTGATCGAGTTAAACCAAGTTGATCCAAGCTTGGTTTAGGGGAGGATATTGAAGTATGGAAGCCATGCACACGTGGGATTCTAGTTAACAAGTAATGCACACGTGTGATTCTAGTTAACGGTCATTTGGGAGTATGGTGAACGTGCATATCGGTTTGAATAAGTCTCGAGAGTTAGTCTTTGAGTCTGTTATGTGTTTGTTAGTGGGTCCTAGTTTATCTCCTGTTTTGTTTGAGTCGTTGTTATCATTGTAAGCCTATTTAAAGGCAGGTTATGTGTTGAATAAGATTATCACGTTCATAGAGATCCTTTGCATATCACTTGATTTCTTCAGTGATGGCGGTGATCGATTGTGATGGTTTTGTTAGCAATGGTTGTGATTTTGGGCGGCAATGGTATCGTGGTCGACGTGAAAGTGGTGGTGGTGTTGGGGGCGGTGGTTTGTGATGATAGTGGTGGTGTTGACACTTAGGGTGGTGATGTTGTGGTGGCAATGATGGTATTGGTGGTGTTGGTGTTGTGGTGACAATGGTGGTATTAGTGGTGTTGGTGTTGTGGTGGCAATGGTGGTGTTGGTGTTGTGGTGGCAATGGTGGTGTTGGTGGTGCCGGTGGTCGGTGGATGTCAATGTGAAGTATGAATGAATACCCATATAGTTAATAGAAAAAAATTAGCGGTGTTGATAGGCTGGAGTTAAGTGAAATGGATTGGAAACCATATGGAGTAAAATCACGATTTTGATACGTTTGGAGGAAAAACTTATTTTGACCAAATCACATGAAGCAAAAGTAAAATTAACTCTAATAAATATTTATTAAGAAGAATTGTTTATTGATAATAAACAAGCCTCGGATTACACCCACATAACAGAGAGAAGAGGAAGGATAGCGTACCCGATGAAGGCGACCTTTATTCGGATGTGTGTTATTACCATTTAGATCCGTGAATCTTGATATACGGGAAGATTGGAAACGGAGTGATTAATTTTAGGACTTCAATGTCACTATAATCCCGCAATTGAATATGGGCCGAAGGGAACGTCGAGCAATGCAACAATTGAATGAAGGAGGAGGGAACGATGAGGGTTTCGAAGCTATCAATTATAATAATAATTATGAGTAATATTTGTAAATGAATAATAAAATGTATAAGATTATATTTATTAGATTAAGCATTTGGAATAAAATCAAATTAATCATTTTAATTATCCAATAAACGTAATAAGCTAACTAAATTAATTGGGTTTAAGTCAAATCTAATTAGAGGCCCATGCAAAAAGTGATTGAAGGGTGAAATTTTATTCGACACAAAAGATGCATGAAAATTAGGTTGCAAAAAACCTTAATATTCTTCTCTCTCACTCTCTTGGAGCCATCACTGACCACTCGTCCCTGTTTATCGACACAAATACTCACCTCCACACCCGAAAGGCCGGAATCGATGGCGCCAACTGCTTGAGTCACCACGACCGTTAGGATTTTGAATATTGTTTTGAGATTTTGGACATGGAATTCTCTCATTTAGAATATTATGTTTGGATTTGATTATTATTATTGTGGTCGTGTTGGGGTTTTATAGAGTGAGTACTCCACTTCTTCCTCCTAATATACAAGAGGTATTCTATAATGTATGTGTCTGTACCTCCCCCATTTTGATAAAAAAAACAACCCTAAGCTAAAGCCTTGATAAAATAAATGACACAAACATGTCATTTCTATTCACGTAGTTATACTGTTTCTATAAGAATTTAGGAGTTCAGGCATAGACGACATGACAATACCATGCCTATGCACATAGTCGTGGCATAATATATACCATCCTAAGAGCATTGCATTGCACCTCATTTCCTATATAATTGTGAGTGTATTCTGTAAATTATATGAAATTTATGAGTGGATGAGATATAAAGTTTAATTGTTCATCTATGTTTAATCCTTATTGATTTTTTAATATTTTTAAAAGTGATTATGAGTGGAGGAAAATATAACGATAAATGTATAAAAAAATATTATTTAATTAGAAATAATTAGTGATTTTATAAGTTTAGTTATAAGAATGATGAAGGGGAATATGATGTGAATGCTTTAATTGAAGAGAACAAGCTATTTGTAACATTTTTCCTAACTGTACTAAGGTTGCTGTGAGCTCACCTCATAAGTGTTATTTGATATTTTCGCGGTTTTATGAATGTTTTTTTTAGGATATTTAACCCGCACCTCATTAAATACACTTACTAATTAATAAACATCGGCGATATGTGATTTCTGGTAGTAAACTCAAATGTTGAAATATATGGATCTTGATATTAATTCAGTAACAAACATTAAGTTGACATTAGTTCTAACGTGTGATATTGTTTTCGTGTATAGTAAATTACATTTTTCGTACTTTAGTTTTGTAGTAAATTTTAGATATTGTACTTAAACTAATGAAATTACAGTAACTAAATTTTATTACACATTAAGCCTTTTTCCCTATCGTCCGTTTGTTTTACTAGTTAAGTCAAGTAACGTGATTTGCACATGAGGTTAAATTGGTATTTTTACTTTTATTAATTAATAAATAAATTATGAAAACCCACCCCACATCATCTCTCTCTCTCTACACAAGAACAACCAATCGCAGGCCTCCTTCGCCGCCACTCCTGTGCCGCCACCCCAACGACCCACATTCATCCCCACTCATTTGCCACCATAAACAACCACCACCTTAAAACAACGGTGACAGCCACCACTCTAAACCACCGGTGACGAACCACCACCACGTTATTCTACATCAACCCTTAACTTGTGGCCTGCCAACCCTCTTTATCAAATCTAGGTTTTGTGAATGTTGGAGACAACCATAGAGAGAGAGCGAGAAAGGTGTTGGAGGAACTGACAACCGTTGCAAGATGGTGGTGGGTTGTTGGAACCCAATCCACACCCTCTATATTTGATTTTTGGCTGAAAACTGCCATCACCACTCTTGTTATATTTGAATCAACCATTAAATTAGCAGATCTAGCATTGATAA
Source organism: Flaveria brownii (assembly GCA_018326445.1). Taxonomy (NCBI): domain Eukaryota; kingdom Viridiplantae; phylum Streptophyta; class Magnoliopsida; order Asterales; family Asteraceae; genus Flaveria; species Flaveria brownii. The sequence goes on from BJCN01340197.1 coordinate 9,232, forward strand.
CGGAGGCTGGTGGTGTAGTGTGGGGTGGGGATGAGTTGAGTGAGAAGCCGCTCCATGGGTTCATGACGGTTGTGGTGGTCAGATCTATTATTTGGTGGTTCAAAAGGTTCATGGTGGGTGTGACCGGAGGTGGCAGGAGGTAGTGATGGCTGGTGGTGGCAGGACGGTAGTACAAAGGGAAAGCTGATGGTTTTTCTTGAAGAAGAAATATAGAGAGAGAAGGGGAAAGAGAGCGGAGGAGTGGAGAGAGAATAATTTGTGTTTCATATATTTTTTTAATTTTTGTTTATTCAATAAGAAATTTTTGTAAGTTAACATAATAAAATGATATAATTGTCCTCATGTGCAAGGCGCATGATTGTACTTAACGGGAAATTTTAACGTCCGTTAGTGAAAAAGAGTAAACGTGTAATAACATTTAAATGTAAAAGAATAATTATTATAATTTCTTTAGTTTAAGGTTAATATCTGAAATTTGTTACAAAGATAAAGGACGAAAAATTACTCTCTCGTATATTACATGTAAATTGTGCTTATGGGCTGAATTCATGTATTGGGCTTAGTACTCGTGGCCTGGTGGGCTCGTGGATATTATCTTAATAGCTACGTTTGGGCTTGGACTAAATGTAGGTTTTACACACAAAATGGGAAAATGAGGCTAAAAAAGGATTTTTCTGACTATTTATTTCAAAAAGGCGAAAAGAGGAACAAAAGGGTCTTCATCCTTTTCGGCTTTCTCATCCGAAAACTTCGGAGTTTGACGCTATCTGGCCACCTTAAAATCATCTTTTTCTTCATTTGTCTTATAGGATTTGTTGTATTTGAATCGAATTGTTCTGATTGTAATGTTGAATTTGTTTTTTGTTTGTTTGAGTTCTTGTTTAGACTTAATTGGGTGTAAACATTTGCTGTTTCGGTTGAATAATGTTTGAAAATTTTATTACGTGTTGACATCAACCAAGATTTTTCTAGGAAGTTCATAATGGATCAGGCGAGGCTGTTGGATGTTGTTACAACATTTTGTAATGTCATTAACAAGCAACATGGTTCACGTGCTATGAAGATCAATGTGTACACCCTTTTTTATACATTCAAATGTTGATCCTGTAAAGCTATGTTTGACCAATTGAAAAATACAAAGAAGTTTGACGTTTTTTTTCACAAAGTTCACTTTTAGTCAAAGCTGCATTTAAAGCAATACCAACGGTTATGTCATAGCAAAGCAAGTCGAAACTTTTGGGTGTCACATGATTCGAATAATAAATACCAGGTTTTGACTACTACCTCTCAACTAGAGTTTTTTTTTTTTTTTTAATTTTTGGTTTTTTTATTTTTATATTTATTTCCAAAAAGGCGTTGGGAGAAAACCGGTCAATAAAATGAATTACTCTAGTTGTTCTTTCATAATTATAGCAGATCTCTTATTCTTTTATCATAGTTATCAGTGATAAAATAAAAAAAACATTTCATTTTGCGGTCTCATATTCAAGTTGCATCAATTAAGACAGGAAAAGATTTTGAACAAATAGAATATTTCTATCGGGAATCATGAATTGGATTCAAACCGATATCTCTATGCAACTTTCCCTTTAGTCGATCATGATGAGAAGATCCCCGCTGCCTAGGATCTCGGCACCCCTCCCGTGCTATTTAAAAAATATTTAACTAAATGTGTGTTTTTAGAAAAAAACATTCTTCTTTTTACCCCTAATTTAATTGGATAAAAACGTTTTTTATTTAAAAAAAATGTTGAATCATCGTATTTTAATACAATAAGTATTCAAATGTTGGATCATCATAAATTGGGACGTACTCGACGTATTTGACCGATGTGCTTATTCTTTTTTTCAAATTGTGACATTTTATTTGAAAAGTTGACACGTAGATGAAATATTATATATATCTATACGGTTGATGAAAATAAAAAATAAAACCAAATCCACCATAATGATGCCTTTTGTTGTATTGTTTAAAACACACGCGCCCTGTAGCTCGTTTAAAAACATTCATTCGAACTTGCCTCGTTCTAGACTTCTAGACGAGTTGAGACTGGGCAATGTAAGTTTATCTTGTAGCTTGCTCGTTGGCTTTCTCGTTTGGCTCGTTTAAATGAAAGTCTAAATTATAATTCTTATAATTATATACCAAAATCAGTTTTATTAAATCTAAATTTAAATTTTACTATCAATCAATATTCAAATATACCATACCCACATGATAGTATATATAAAAAAAAGTATTCAAATAAATAAAACTAGCACGTATTATTGGTTCGGTCAGTTGAGATTAATAAATATAAAAAAATTATTTGTTTCTCTATGTATGTATTTGTGTAAATTAATGTTTTCTTTTGGAATAAACAACACGGCTCGTGAGTCGCTTAGTGTGACTTGTTTGTACCGAGTCAAGCCAAAATCCATCATTTCACTCGTTAAGGTAAATGAACTAGCTTGCGCTTGCTTCGTTTGTAAAAGAATTGAATCATACCCACCCTTGCTCCTCAAAATATTTCAAATTTATACAAAAGTTTGTATATTAAAGGTTATAGAAGATAGTGAAAGTATAACTTAAATAAAGGGAAAAAATAATGAATCACGTCAACATAACCAAATGATAATTTTAAGGGTCTTTTGGTGGATTAATTTTTTAGGAAAAATTTCACAGAATAGTAAGCAAATTTTAATAGCGTTTCAATTAGATTACTCATATTTTTATTTGTTCTAATCAGGACACTAAAGTTTTAAGAATGTTCTAATTCGGTCATTAATATTTTTATTGTTCCAATCAGGTCATTAAAGTTTTAGGAGTGTTATAATCAGGTCACTCATGTTATTTTTAATTTTTTTAAATAGTTCACAATTTTTTTAAAATAATTCAATTTTTTATAAATATTGGTAATTTTTACAAAACTTCAGTTTTTTAAAATTTTTTACAACTTATGAATGACCTAATTAGAATAATTCTGAAACTTTAATGATCTGATTGGGATAAAAATTTTACAAGTGACATGATTGGAACAAAAACCTTTATGAGTGACATAATTAAAATAAATTTAAAACTTGATTACTATCTTACAAAGTTACCCCAATTTTTTACATAAACAATCCAAATCTAATTGTATATTAATTAGATAATCTATTAGAATTAGAATGTGAGATCTATTTTAAAGCTGTTATTTAAAAATATTTAAAAACATTCAGGTCAAATGTAAAAACATATATATTAACGAAAGGCTGAAAACAAGAAATAACTTAAAGGAACTTTTATAAAAGAACGTAAAGGAAGTTTAAAAACCATTTTATAAAATATGCTGACATGACAAAAAGCTATATTGATTTTATTAGAAACTTTTCTAAATAACATTGATCTTAAATGTAAAATTTTCATCCAATATGTAAGAAAAAACAAGTTTTTTAAGAAAACACCCATTTAAGTAAATATTTTTCAAATCATCCATTTTGATAAATAATTTTTTCACTGAAATAATTTTGGGAAAAAACTTTCTCTCGACAATATAAAGTTGATGTGACCTATACGTTGAAAACGGGAATTTTAGGCGCACCGTAGAAAATTTGAAAAAAACCGATTCAAACCGTGACATATTGGTTAAACCGTGACATATTGGGTATAATATTTAATTTTTTTATTTTTTTATAATAAAAATGCAAGAAATTTTGTTCAATTTGTAACTTATAATATTTGTATAGGATTCAAATTTTCTTTTATTAAAATTTTTAGTATTACGTACATATATAACAAACAAACTAACACTTAAAAACTAACTTATAAACGTCAATTTTTATTAAGTGTATATGAATCGTAGTCCTCAAAAATTGATTTATTCAATAACATAACGCATGATTTGTTTACCAAAGTTTAATTAATTTATGTAAATATTAAGCACAATATTTTAGTTTATTCTAGTTCACAAAAAATATGAATTAATGTATTTTAGCTTTAAAGAAATAACTTTTAGTGTATTTCAATTTTCAAGAAATATGAATTAATGTATTTTAGTTTTTAACAAATAACTTTTAATGTATTTCAATTCTAAAGAAATACCATTTAATTTATTTCAATACTCAAAAAAATATCTTAAAAATATCTCAAACCGTGACCTTTTAGCCAAACCATAACCTTTTGATTCAAAAAAATATCTCAAAATGTCACGTTTTGCCAAACCGTGACATTTTGGTCTGATTTCTCCCCCAAGTGTCACGGTTTGGCCAAACCGTGACCTCTTGATCCGGTTTCTCCCCAAATACATCTGCGGTGTCCCCAGCAGGACCCGTTGAAAATATGCATGCTTGTTTCTATTTT
>BJCN01340199.1:3308-15448 GCA_018326445.1 Flaveria brownii
GCGACCCTGTTGCAAGCCGCGAACCTGCGACCGCGACCCATCTCCGACCGCGACCCATCTCCGACCACGACCCGTCTCCGACCTTCGAACCTGCCTTTGAAAGATAGTTTACAGGGTAAAAGCACTTTAAACTATACATTAACAAAAGTGTTTCTGTGAAATTTGTTTGATACAAATTGGCATTGTTGCTTCTATGAAATTTGCTAGTTGATTACAAGGTAAAAGCATTGTTGTTAAACTATACTGAGCAAAACCGAGCGAAAACCGAATGAATTAAAACCGAACCGAGTTCGAGCATGAAGTTTGCGCTCGAATTTGTAAATTCAAACCGAACCGAGCCGCTCGGTTTGAAACCAAACCGAGTTCGAGCGGAGCTGCGTTCGGTTCGGTTCGATTCGGCTCGTGAACAGACCTAAATAGGATATTCGTGTCCTGATAGTAAATGTAGTATGTAAAAACATTAGTATATAGAACATTCTTGTCAATCTATGTCATACAAGTTATAATTATATTATTTGATGATAAGAAAAGATACAAGATTATTGGTAAAGTTACCCTTTCACGGACAAAATTATATATATATTTTTTTTGTATTTTTTATTGACAAATAAGTGTCTTCTTAAAAGTTGGTAACAAATTTGTTTTTGATATATATCGAATAATAAATAAAATCTGTTATGATAAATTAAGCCTCAATCCTAATTTTGGTTTTATTCATTAATAATTATTTATAACATGTTAACAATATTGTGTATGGTTCACATGATAATTTTACTAAATGCCGAACATCGTTGTCCCCCTTGCCTCCTACTTTATGCATAGCTCAAGTAGAAACACACTGTCATTTTTTAATGAAGAAAACTAAGACATCACCAAATATTGAAACCATATAATAAACAAATATGTAATGATTAGATAAAACTAAAAAAAGGCTAACAGCCCAACAAAAATATATACATACACTTTTTAACAAGTTTTTAATCGTGCGAGACAATTAAGATTTATATTATTTTAATGTATTGAACTTGACACACATATCTCGGGCACCTTGATCTATGCTTATGATCCCCCTAATTCTCGATCCTTATTTACTAATAAAGTCACCAATAAACATAGGGCTGAACTCATTCCATCGTTGTAAAACAACTTACAGATATTTCTCCCCTTCCAAAATCTTCGCCCGTGATGAAAATCAATCGTCGTTACTGGTGAAATAATTGATTTGAGTGTACGTGAGATGCTTGATTGTTGGGTCGTCTTCAAACAAGGGGATGTAATAACTTATATAGGGATATATCAAATGAAGAATGTAAATTAAAGTATAAAAATTTAGAAAAGATTGTGAATAGCTGCCTATACTAATTCAATTGATAAAATTGAGAGAATATTGTAATTAATAAGAAGTTAAACATGACTGAACAACAAAAGCAAATTCCTGTTAATTTTATAGGATAATACATACTACTATGTTTTTTCCTAATAAAAATCAACTTTTGTAACAAGTATAAATGGAATATCCACAACTATTGTAACAGATGGTCTAAAGAAGTAACAACAGTGCATTTAGCTATTACAGTTTACAATGGTACACCTATTACAATTTACAATGCACACCATGCAATATACTTATAACTTATGCATCCAAAACCACTTGTAATTTAAACAAACGAAATTTTTCTCACCCAAAGAAGTCAATATCCTAGATCATTCATACACTTCACATGCAGAATCCACTTTCTACGATAACCAACCCCATATTTTGAATAATATCCTAAATTGTATATTGTCATTAAAATTGGACAGTTATTGATGCACATAATTGTAATTTTTATATAATAAGGTATATTTACCATTAATACATTCATATAAAGAATTTTAATTTGCTGCACATAATTATAAACCATGACATTAAACATGTGTTTTAATAAATTTTTAATGTGGTCAAAAAAAGAAATGCTAAAGGTTTTTTTATGCTTTCTCATAATATTCCCAACCACCCATGTAGTAACTTACATGTAGCTACTCTCAATATGTCCAAAATAGGACCATGCCTTATCCTCAAGCACCTAAAGGGACGGTTAAAAGAAGCAATAGTCAGTTTACACAAAAGTCAAACCTAATTTTCAACCATGTGATGTGTTCCTAATTTGCCCATATGCGGTCACTAGGGCATTCTCCCAGCCCCTTAGCCATATGCATCCCCTGTAAATTTGCATAAATTTTTCTCAATAAAATATGAGTAGCTTTGACCATTTGGAGAACAAAGAGTCAGACTTTTTCCCTGAAAAAACCTGAATTATAATGCTAGATTTATTATTATTTTTTAATTAGGAAAAAAACTAATTCTGAAACTACATGAAGAAACGTTTCACACAATTGACATTGATAATGTGAATCATCTTGGGATAACAAGCAACTGCAAAATCATAATATCTGACCACTTGAAGAGGGAAAAGTCAAATCTTTTCCCACAGAGGAATTCTTGATGTTTATTTGCAAAGATTGACCATTTGAGAGGGAAAAGTTCAAATCTTTTCCCACACAAGACAACTCCTGATATTTATATGTAAAGATTTGACCACCTGAGAGGGAAAAGTCAAATAATATATTTTCCTAACATAATGGAATTCTTGATGCATGGTGGGGAGCTAATGTGTTGAAACCCCAATGGACATCTGTCAGATTATATTTGTTTCTAATAAAAACCGAAAACCTGAAAAATACTATCAATTGAAATGGGGATAACACACATGACACTGACATGCAAGAACCATCACCTCATTCTTGTCTATTAGCATAACAAACAAACGCAATCCACATGTGTCTGCATTCAAAGCAGCCATCAATAAAAGCTCTAGTGTACCCTATTTACCTTAAGCATGTGATCTGCACATGGGTATGTCTATGAGAAGTATGGTTGGGTTGTCTCAACGGATCAATGGAACCAGGCCCACATTGACCATCTACAAACGGTTGATGTTGCAAGTAATTCGACATTTCTCCACTAGCCAACTACATTCTCTTTTTCCTGCAAATTAACGAGCTTTAAATCCTGTCGGTATCAAAATAATAATGATCCTGAGAACTGTTGCTGCCTCTTTAATACCTGTTTTTGGTCACGGGAAGCATTTCATCCTCTGCAACCGTAAATTAAAAGTAGTCTTAATTAATGCCAAAGAGAAGAAACATACTTATTTTCTAAAAGACTACTTACCTCCATGACCGAAACATGTTATCCAATGGTTTTATTATAAGAAAGTATTTATTTGAAATGTGCAGGCTATAAACTGCAAAGTTTTACCTGTCTTTCAATCTCAACAGCAGATGCAGCAAGCCTCCTCTTAAGTACTGATTTATCCCGTTGACAAGTCTCCATCTCTATATCTATTATACTAATTAAATCATTAGCTACAGTTGAACTAACACTTAATGCAGTGATGAGTGTTAAATCATTAGCTACAATTGAACTAACACTTATAACATGATCATGCCCTTGAAGCAGGGAAAATATATCTGTTTGGGACTTTGGCCACTATGTGAGAGAACAAAACATATTGCCCACACTACACGGTTCAATTTTTAACAGTAGGCCACTTTATTTTATGTTTAAATCATATCTTGCTTGAAAAACTAAAATTGATCCTTATTGTTGGCCTCAGCGAGCAATATAATACTACTGCATTAAAACATGTGGTCAAGTCACCATCTTTTTTTGCCAAAAAGTAGGATCAAAAGATGCTTAATTCACAATTGTATGAAATAAACATTCAATAAAAATATAATAGAATTTTGTGGACCCCAATCAGTTCCATCCATTTGTGTACCTGATTTTAATATTAAGAAGAATTTTAAATTTGATTTTTTAGACAGTGGGAGGTTGTAAATTTCATGCAGCATCCCAAAAAGAAATGTTTCAGGAGATTCTTGGTACGGAGTTGAAATTCTTATACAATAGTGGTCAAACCTTATCTTAGTGAGAAGTACAAATATATTAGGGTGTAAAAGGAAAGATAGAGTTGTGTTGGGCTGATTTCTTGTAATATGGATCTCAGTCATTAGGAGACTGTGATAACATTTTAAGCTTTTAGCTAATATCCATTTTTATAAATGATGTATATTCTTTGGATAATAATAGATGAAGGGAACTTGTTTCCATTCTTAAACACCTCATGAAGCTTTTGCACTGGAATTACGCTAAGAAATTATCTGCATACCATGCAATTTTATTTGTGGCAAAACAATCAATAAGACGCCTACTTTTATTATACGTCTCTTCATGCGATGCAGGTTCCTAAATCATATGGAAGGAGTGAAACAAGCATATCTACTCACCATAGTAGTATGTTGACAGAATCGTGATGCGATCAATTGGCTGAACCAGGAGGGAAAAAAAGAGGTTGATCAATCATCATTTAACAACAGAACGCCTTTAAACTATAACCAATTTCAAATGTGTGTTTATACATAATAACTTTATAAAATTTTTGAATCCTTGTTGAAGATGATGATATCCAAAAATAGGTGCAAAAAGTGTACCATAACAAATATCCCATCACGACGAGTGGGTAATTCCTCAAGCTTCTTCAATGTCTCATCACCTTTGGTAACTTTACCAAAGATTGCATACTGATCAAAATAATAAGCAAGAAAAGTTCTAAAAATTATCCAAAATAATCATATGCGTCATAATTTTAGAAATTCAAATGACCAAACCTCATGGTCAAGGTGTGGAGCGTTTCCAAGAAGTATTGAAAATGAGGATTGAGCACTGTCTGGGTCTGAATACCTAAACTCAGTGTATGTAACTATGTCAGTGCTTTAAAAGGGTAATTAGTCGGCTTTAAAGGAAGAAAAGTAGGTAATATCCTGCATTAATTTAAAATACTAGCTAATGCTTCTGAATGTTCATCGGTAATTGGAAAATCTAAAATTCTTGCTTTAAAGAAGTTACTTCAGTCTGGCATGAAAATTAATTATTTACAAAACAGTTGTTATTTTAAACATTTAATCCTTGATATGTTGCCGACCCATGATTGCCAAAGCATCAACATCCATTTCAAAAAAAAAAAAAATCATAGTTTGGAATGCCAACTTAGTACCTCACAATTTACAAAAAGTATGTGATAGTAAACAAGTTTCAATATTGCTTGTTTCAATAAAGTCACGCATGTTTTTTTCTAACTATGAAAACCACTCAAGTTACAATATTTTTTATTCTTCTAATATTTTTCATAAATGTTTAAATTGAATGATGTAATAGAACAATTATAAAATTCGTTTATTATTTAGTGACTTTCTTTCTTCAGAATTACCTCCTACTTCAGGTTCAACTTTAAAAGAATAATCAATAAATAGTAAGCAAGTTTTATATCTGTTCAATTTAGGTCACTTAATTTTAAATTATAAAAGATTTAACAACAATGTAACAATATTGAAACTAAATTTTATTTGACCTAATTATGTGGCATCTAAAGTGAAAAAACAATGATATATTATGTTCCATTCTGGAAATGGTATTTACCTCCCCATAGAAAGAATTCCTCTTACATGCTTAACATCACTGAATTCACCTTTAATTGTTTTTTCAGCTTCTTTCCTTTGTTCTTCATTCATCGGAACTGTTCTCCCACCAACCACATCAGCCACTTGTGCAACAAACCCCTTATCAACCTGTTACCACTCACTTTTATCACCGTATAACAAATAATACGTCAATCACCTTAACAATTATTTCTCGGTTTTAGAACTTACACGAAAGAAGTGATTTGTATTATAGCATCCCAAACGAACAAGTTTGTAAATGTGCTCAACCGTCTGTGGAGCCACACTAGGGTAAAAACCAAATTCAATGTCCCCGTAACCTGTCTACATTCATAAATTGGCAAAAAATCATGTTAATTAACATTAGACAAATGAATAATCAAGAATAATGCCTTAGTTCACATTAAACTTACATAATATATGATACACAATGTACAAGTTCATTGTAATTCTACTTGTTATCACCATCAAGCATAAATGAACCCAAGCTATAGGTTGTGGGATCATTAACCCAATAATATTTTTTGATAATGTTACAACGATATGCATATAATGCATAAGCATCTCCAGTTTGTGGTAAATTATGTAAATAATTCTTTAAAGGCTCATGTCCGTGTCAAAAAATGTTTGTGATAGTTACTTCTGCTTTTTGTGTTGAAAGATGACATATCACCCTAAATTTTAATTTTCGTTAAATAGTATGCTTATACACTTTGAGGATCTACATACTCTTCATTTAGTTCAAAACATTTTGAATTGAAAAATATGTTGTAGCTTAAATAAAGCAGTTAGCAACTAATATAACCAGAATTTCTACAGTTCAAAGAAAATTCCAACTTCAAGTATAGTTGTGATCAAGTTGGTATATATTTTTGTTTTTTAACGATGGAACATGAACCTTTTTTTCCCAAGTGCAGAGGCGGGAGTCTATTAAAAGTATCAAATAAAGTTAGTTAAGTTAGTAGTTAGACACTCTCCATCATCAAAACTCAAAAGCCCACAAGACGCGCGCCTAGACCCTCAGGCGCAGCTCAACTCAGCCTTGTCGCCTCGCTTCAAAAGCTCCATTAGGCACATTTTCAGGTCAGGTTCCCACCAAAAATCCTCTTAACAGGTTTGAAACTATCACACTAGCCCTAAACAAGCCTGGAATCAATCTAAAACAGACTAAACTAGCTCAAAACATGTCTAAACCCCCTAAAAATGCTATTTTTATGCTAAGGGTCTCACTTAAACAAGCCCTTGCTTTTTAAGCACCTTGCGCCTAGGCTCAAGGCTCACCACTTGCGGCTTGATCGCACCTTGCGCCTTCAAAAAATATGGATACACTTACTTAGCTAGTTGTGTGACTTGTGTCAGTTAGTATTAATACCAAGTTAGGGGTCTTGTATCAATTTGTAACTTATAATCACATTTTCATATTTTGTTGATTTCATACTTCCTCTCTACATTTTGAATCAGAACAGATTTTCGTCCGTACAAAAGTTTACAAAGTCCACAAATATGTTACAAAGGATTCTTTACACAATCATATTGCAGAAAGAGAATAAAAATAACAACTTTATGGAAACAGATGGCATTTCAAAAACAGAAATCATTGGATCATAACCTTATAACCACTATCCAACATTAATTAACTTGTTTATTGATATCTAAAAGCATGACAGAACAATCCTATCTCAGAAGCAATTGCAACCGAGTGATGAAACTGAAAGATCGTGTTTTTGGCAAGCAATTACAAATAAAAGAGTATAACATGCATTCAAAGATAAAATAATGGATTAAAATTGAGACTTTAACCCTAAATCAGAAACCAATATCCATCGTTTCCGCAATTACACTACTATCGTCTACGAATTATCCATGATCTTCCCCAATTAAGGAAATTGACTCTAAACGTAGAATAAAACTTAGATTATACATTGCAAACAGACAGAAGAGCTACATTTGGGAATTAAGCCCTAGCAACACAATAATATAATCAAACCCAGAAGCAAATACACGATCCATAAGCAAATATTCACAAAAATCGTAGCTTTTGAATTCAAATTGAACCTGAAAAACGACGCGAGCCGATCCAAGCAGCGAGTCTTCAGCGGATTCGGCGATCATGGTGGAGAGAAAACATGAAATGAAGAGGGCGAAAGTGAAAACGATCCGATTGAAGAACGACTGCTTCATATCTTTGAGTTGTGGATGTTGAAGATTGATTTTACAGTTTCAAGAAAAGGAGTATTGAGATGTGGAACTGTAGAAGGGCGTTAGTCAACTCCACGTTGATGACGGTGAGACAACTTGCCTGTTTCTTTGTTATCATTTGCTATTGAGTCGACTCGGATGCATTTGCTAGTGAGTCGACTCGTCATAAGCATTTATCGTTTAAAAATATATATATGGACAAACATAAGGGTAGCAGTCCTAGCTGAGTGGTTCTGGATTTGGTACCGGCCGTTCCGAAATGGTGTTCTCGGATCTCAGCAACATATATTTCGTTTCTCATTTTTTTTTAATGTTTTTTATCACGTTAGCATACAACCTATAAGATCCATCTTTTTCAGTGTTTAAGGAGATTGGGCGGTGTTCCCTCTAGGTACCGTGACCACCATCCATATCACTGGAAAAATAAATGGAAAATATGATATTTTCATTAATTTTGGATAATCTATGTAATTATTGTTAGTATAATTATAATTTGTTATGCTTTATTATGTAGTCAGTAGGAGCTTCACAATCTAAATAAGTAATGTTAAAAAAAACTAAAATAAATGAAATCGTGATACTTGAAGTTGTGTGTGGTTATAATGGCAGAAACTACAAAAACTGAGTAGAAAATAAATAAAAGTTATCTCACCTAAAAGGTGTGTAAGAACTTGATGTGATATATCAATATGCTGTATTTTAAGGATATTTTTTTCATAAGGGAATGTAAAGTTTTGATGATGAGATAAAAAAAATGGCCTTAAATATATGGGTGAGTTAGGAAAAAGTTCTCTAAGAGCCGAAAATCTTGCATTGTTGGCAAGTGGTGGTGTAGAATCAAGTTAATAGGCTTGCACTTTAACCCAATATTATGGGATCCAATCCCCATAAAGCAAGCCACCTAGTGTTTGGAAGAATATTGCTAGTACTAATTGGCCTTGACAACGATGTTTATTGATATACCGATCTATTTAAAAGGGGTGATCAGGCATAGTAATATATAAGATCCATTTTTGCTTTGATAATACGAACTTGTACTCATGTCCTTATGGTTTAATGGTATGCTGTTGCACCTCACAAAAATGGTATGATGTTGCACCTCACAAAAATGACATGGGTTCAAATACTTACAAATGTAAAATAAACTATGTTTAGATTCAGAAGTAAAAATATTATTGTTCAAAAGAAAGCAAAGAAACTATATTTATTAGTTGGAACTTGAAGAGCGAAACTTAAGAGGCCATATAAATCTGCAATTAGAACAATGTTTGTTGGGTATGATTAATTAGGTGATGATTCTAGTGAGTTTGCTGCACAATCGCTCAAGTTGATCATAGAACAAAGTTTGTAATCGAACTTCACCGAATCGTACAATATGTAAAGAGATGCTAGAGATGATAGAATATCTCTTGGTAACATGCAACATTAGCTTATGGTGCAAAATTCCACCCATCAATGATAGGTCAGTAAGTGATATTATCGACGTCTCAAGCCAACAACTAATATCTACAACACCAAAGAATTTATTAAAGGTGATTTTTCACATGTTGGTGCATATGGCGTGCTAGAAACGACAAAGTCTCCAACAACAAGACACGTCTGCCTCCAAGATAATTGAAGATATAGAGGTTAATGGATTTCTATGAGAGAACAGTAGGACAAAACTTCAATCCTCAGAATGGTTAAATTGGTTTAAAGTTAATTTCATTAAGTTGCATTTTAGTGGTATGGAAGTGTATGATGGTTCTAGCTTCTTGCTTCACAGTTCAAAAAACCTAAAGGCTAAAGCCAACACACTACATTCGCCAACGCCATAATTAGTTATTACCTAAATTGGCAGCAGCTTTAGCAGCTTGACTCAATGCATCAGATATCCAAAGAGCCCCTCTTTTAAAAATAGCTACAACTAATTCACCTGTGGCTTTTGCAACTCGACTCAATACATCAGACATCCAACTAGCCCCTTTTTGAAAAATAGCTGCAACTGATCGGTCAGTAGCTTTAGCAGCCTGACTCAATGCATCAGCCATCCAAAGAGCCCCTTTCTGAAAGAGAGTTGCTGCTGTTCGGTCAGTTTCTTTAGCAGCTCGACTCAATGCATCAAACATCCAAAGAGCCCCTTTTTGAATAATAGTTGCAGCTGATCGGCTAGTAGCCAGCATGATTGATTTAATAGTGTCAGAAATATGGTAATTCTTGTCCATAGATCTAACAGCTTCGACTCCAGAATAAAGCTTGTCAGTGAGTCTGATCCTCTCACTTAGCTCAGCCACTTTTGCAGCTGCGGTTGCTGATACTTGATGATATTCATCAAGTGCTTTGGCTTTTCGTAGGGTGTATTCGCCCATACTATACCCTTTGGCTAACATTGTTTTCACCATGTCAACAGCCACGGTCACTGCTTCTCCAGTTGAATAAGCATATTGGTTTCCTTGGGGTGATGCATGTCGACAAGTCACCATCTCTGTATCTGTCATATTAATTAAATCGTTAGCTCCAATTAAACTAACACTTAATGCAATGATGAGTGTTTACAAGCTTCAAGTTTCATTAAACAAATGGGACTAGGTAAAATACAACTTTTACCGGTCGTTGGGCAGGTGGCCTTCAAAGGGTAAAGGCACAAACCAGTGACCATACCCTATAGGCCTAAAGCATGGAAAAATATTAGTCTTTTTGGGTGCTCTAAACCCGTCAGTCTTATTTAAATTCAAACGATTTATTTACAAAAAAAAAATTATTATACAAAAAAATTTAATATTGCCCTGATGGGTAATGACATGTTTTCCGCTTAGTAAAGGTGGCCAAGTTACCATCTTGTTCGTCCAGAAAGTAGGATCAGAAAATACTTAATTCACAAATACATGAAACAAACACTACAGAGAAATTTTGTGGACCCCAATCTATACAATCCATTTGTGTAACTGATTTTGATATTAAGAAGATATCTATGTTTTGATTGAATTTTTTGAAAAATGAAGAGGTTGCAGATTCATGCAGCATTCCAAAAATTAATAGTTTTGGCCTTAGATTATGGAAGACTACTGATATAACCTAACCTAATGTTGGTTACTTGCATAGTTTGAAATGGGAAGAGTAGAAACATGCATAATTACTTACCATAGTAGTATGTTGACAGAATCGTGATGCGCTCAGTTGGCTGAACCAGGAGAAAGTAAGAAAACAGTTAGGTTTCGTATGTGTGTTTTTATATAACTTAACTATTTGAATCTTTGTTTAAAATTATGAGATCCGAAAAAGGTGCAAAATGCTTACCATAACAAACGTCTCTTCACGATGAGTGGGTAATTCCTCGAGCTTCTTCAGTGTCTCGTCGCCTTTGGTAACTTTACCAAAGATTGTATACTGATCAAAATAACTACCAAGAAAAGTTAAACACCAAGAGTATCATCCGTATCATTTTATAAGAGACGCAATTAACAAACCTCATGGTCAAGGTGTGGAGCATCTCCAAGATGAATTGAAAATGAGGATTGAGCACTGTCTGGATCTGAATCCCTAAACTCAGTTTATGTAACTATGTCAATGCTTTAAAAGGGTAATGAATCTATTTTAGAGTATGCATGTTATGCCCAATATTAACTAATAGTCTAATTCTTCTTTGTAGATGATCGTTCATCAGTATTTGCTAAATCTAATCACTTGTAAATTAGTTATTTACAAGACAAAAACTAGTTATTTACAAGACAGTTGGTACTTTTCAACTTGCAAAACTAACAATGAAGTCTTTAGTTTTCTAATTCAAGAACTTTCCTATTTCAAGCTTTTTGTAGTTCAATGTAGTTGTAAACAATGCTACACTAAAAAAATAAAGTTATCCTCGGAGGCATAACTAATGTAGAAATGAACATTTCACCAACATAACCAAACAGATTTTATATTAATCTTTTCAAATTAACCACATTAATTACATAAACGAAGTGGTTAACAAAGACTGAATTTTGTTTGTCCTAAAGTAGCAATAATAATGATCTATTATTTACCTCTCCATAGAAAGAACTCCTCTGACATGCTTAACATCACTGAATTCAGCTTTAACTGTTTTCTCAACTTCTTTCCTTTGTTCTTCATTTAAAGGAGCAATTCTCCAAACAGCCACATCAGCCACTTGTGCAACGAACCCTTTTTCCACCTGTTTCCATACTCTCAATTTTACTAACATACATATATATGAATAATATAATACATCAATCAACTTATAAAATCAACTTAACAATTACTAAAAGTTACCCTTAAGAAGTGATTTGTATCATAGCATCCCAAACGAACAAGTTTGTAAATGTGATCAACTGTCAGTGGAGCCACACTAGGATAAAACCCAAATTCAATGTCCCCGTAATTCGTCTACATTCATCAAAATTTAGCCAAAAATCATGTCA
>BJCN01340202.1:0-20000 GCA_018326445.1 Flaveria brownii
CGAAGAACACGAATCAACATCATGAATCGCACACGAAACTTCAATAGTTAGTCGAATCTAACCTGAAATAGAGAAGAAATCTTAGGTAGATTGATTGGTGCGAAGAAGAGTTCACGGGAGAGGCGAAGATGCAGAGCAATGGTGAGAGATACACGACTGCAAATCGAAGAACACGAATCAACATCATGAATCGCACACGAAACTTCAATAGTTAGTCGAATCTAACCTGAAATAAAAAAGAAATCTTAGGTAGATTGTTGGTGCGCAGAAGAGTTCACGGGAGAGGCAGAGCGATGGTGGAGAAGAAATTAGGGTTAGAAAATGTGCTTTGGGGGTTTTTGTGAAACCCGGATAGAATATGGGCGGGTTATGAAACCCGCGTGTCTTTTAACATTAGAATGTGTATGCAATTGCCATGTGGCGGTTCTTTGAATTTTTTTTTTGCCATGTGACAATAGTATGGCTGAAATCATACCAAGTGGCTGAAAATGATTTCATTTATTATATATAGAGATTCTTCAATTAACCACTTCACATATACAAAACGCAATCGATGGAGAAGATCAGGAGAGCATCGCACGCAGGTTCATGGTACACTGATGATCGTAAGTTCCACTCTAATTCTTGACTTTCGTACGCACTTCCGAATAACCCATGACTTATATATGATAACCCCCTTTTTAGTTACGCTAAATCATTGAATCATTGAAGAAATTCGTGCGTAGACTGTGTGTGACCTCCTTTTGATCAAGAAATTTCAGTGTGTATGTTCGTCTGCAACTGTTTGAAGATGGGTTCTTTTGTTAATTCATTGTAATTCAAGTATTTTGCAGGAATAATGAATGGTGCAATTTTGCAAACAAAAAGTGAAAAATGTGTCTTATTAGGGCTTGTTCGCTTCAAAATTGGTGCAATTTACCACATTTGATATGATTATTATCAGAAAGATTAGAAAGTTATAAGCTTTATGCTGTATTATGTGTGGTTAAGGGATAATTGGATGATCCATTTTAGCCTTAATTTGTCTTACAGAGATCTAGATTATTGATGGAATTGGAAGATGATTAATTGGGTAATTGATTGGCAAGCAAATTCAGGTTACGAATCTTGAAAATTTTAGGGAGTTTTGGGGATATAAGTATTAGGGTGCCACTAAAGAATCTTGTTTTCTCTAATAGTTCGCTTTGATGATTCTTTATATGGGCTTGAGGTTTGTTTGATTTAAATTATAAATGTTAATTTCATACATATTCATACAAACATATGCACATGTATATACTCAGTTGCTCTCGCTCGCTCTCTAGCTTATATGTGTTTGTGGCTACAGAAAGGGATAAAATTTGCACCTCGATGAAAGAAAGGAGGGGGCATTTGATATTTGTTATTCTAATGCTTCAGAAAATGCATGAATTTTGTAGTTTTTAATTAGAGAACATCATAATGGCAACATATTGTACTCTTTTATGCATATACAATTTTGTTGTCCAAAGCCCACAAAGTGCGCGCCCAGGCTCTCAGGGCCAACCCAACGCAACTTTGTCGCCTCTGTTTAAAAGCCCCATCTTTAGGCGCTCAGGCGCATTTTCAAGCCAAGTTCCGGCCAAAAACCGTATGAACAAGTGTAAAACAATTACACTAGTCCTAAACAAGCCTGGAATCAAACCCAAAACTAGCCCAAATCAAGCCTAAAACCGCAAAAATGATATTTTTATACTATGCCTCTCGCTTAAGAAAACCCTTGCTTTTTAGCATCTTGCCCCTAAGCTCAAGGTGCACGCTTTGCACCTTGAGTGAACCTTTGACAACTATGATATACAAGTATGTATTTTTTTAAGTGAATCGTCTTTTGTTGTTTATTAGCTCAAGAGTTGGAAAAAGAACTTGATGGATGGCTTAGGGAATGTGGTTTGACAAAGTCTCCAGATGTACGAGGTGTAATTGCTCCGTAAGTAACTGTGCACTTTCGATCTTGCTCATGGTTTTGCTTCTTTTTTTCCCCTTAAAATGGAAAGCTTGCTCACATTTCTATTCTTTGTTGCAAAATGGGCGGGTCGTTAGGCTGGATCATGGGTAAAAAAGGGTGATTTTTATTGTCAAACAAATCGGGTTGGATAGGGACTTTCTTTCAAGTATTTTAGTTTGTATTTCTAAGGCCTGATTGCATGTAATATAAACTAATTTTCTTTTTTGTTTTTAGCAACTACTTTAAATTAGGTTTAAGTAGAAACTATGTCACAATTTGTCACAGATTTTAGCAACCAACCTCATTTTAACTACTTTTATCTGTAAATTCTTTTGTTGCCAAGGCACTAAGAAGATTTATTTACAGGTTTGAAAATTGATTATTAACTTAATCATGTGAAGGTAATTAGTAAAATATACTCTAAAATGACAAATAATGCAATGCCAACAGTTTGTAAAAACTCATAAAAGATGATCTTCTACATGTTAAATTTTTGTTGTCACATTGAGTAATAAAATACAACTTTGGTTGTTGAAATTTGTTATGAAATATAAGTTGGTTGATATGTTGAACCCAATTTAAAGTAGGTTGCTAAAATTGGGAAACATATAAAGTTTATCCTGTAATTTGCCCTACTTATAGATAGCTTGTATTGAAAAGCGATTACAAACTATTTCTATTACAATAATAATCTTTTTTAAATTAAGTGACTTAGTATGTTGTATGCATTACCTACACACTTTTGAGCCACTATTGATCAAGTTAACCCATTTGACCCGTTTCCGTATTAGCCTAATATTTTCTTATTATCCATCTGGCTCGTTAGAGATAAAGCATAATCTAGAACGATCTATTCATAAGTAACTAAGTCAATTTTGCCACCTCTAGTATAGATTAAAGTATTAAACTTTCTAACTAACTATTGTCATTTTGGTGGTATTGATTCCACTAGACATGCAGGTTATTCTTATTCTGGCCGTGCAGCAGCCTTTGCATTTGGAAATATAGATCCAACTAACATGTAAGCTTGTGCCTCAAAATCATAAACTATATAAAAATACATATTATTTTTATAAATTTATATATTTACACTATTACAGTACTCGAATATTTACATTAAGCTATGTTACATAATTACATTATTTCAGTACTCGAATATTTCTTCTTGGCCCATCTCATCATCATTACACCCCTAAATGCTCTCTTTCAAAAGCAACAATTTACAAGACACCAATAGGCGACCTCCCTATTGATCTTGAAGGTACTTCTACATTCTACATTACTTTCCTTTGTGCACTTTTATACCACCTTTAATAACCCCATAATTTTGTTCTAATTAAAGTTTGTTTTTAACTTAATAATAGTCATTGAAGAGCTAAAAGCTACCGGAAAGTTTGACATGATGAATCTTAATGTTGATGAGGCTGAACATAGCATGGAAATGCACTTGCCGTATCTTGCCAAAGTATTCCGTGGGTTAGTCTCTTATTTTACCATTACAAAACGAGGTGGCAATTTTGACCCGTTTACTTATGAATGAGATGACTTGAATATGTTTTATATCTAGTGTGTTAGATGGAGGCATATGAACTTACAAGTTTGCACTTTTACAGGCATACAGTTAAAGTTGTTCCTATTATGGTTGGTGCTGTAAGTGCTGAAAATGAAGCCATGTATGGACGACTGCTGGCGAAATATATTGACGACCCAACAAATTTCTTTTCAGTGTCATCGGATTTTTGTCATTGGGGTTCTCGGTATGTTACAACTTATAAAATCCTGTTTTTTTAAATACTTGGATGATATATATGGAGACCACCAAGTTCTAACTTGTTTCATTAAGGCTATACATATATTGAAACTACTTTATAAATCACTTTCATTTATATCAATTTCGCAAAAACGTGCCTAATGATGAAAATGCCCCTACAAAATTTTGAAAATACAATTTTTTTTAATGTGGTGCGAATTTGTTATAGGTTAAAAATGATGTCATTTAAAAAAATGAGGAGATTTTTGTGATGTGGGTGTTTTTGGTTGGAATGTTGTATAAATGAAATCATATATATACTTGGGTGGCCTTTAAAGTAGTTTTGACATATGGGTGATCTTAATGAAAAAGTTGAATAACTTAGGTGATCTCCGTATGCATTATCCCTTTATTAATCCATGTATTATACCCCTAATTTATATGAATATATAGGTTTAACTACATGCACTACGACAAAAAACATGGACCTATTTATAAATCGATCGAGGCTTTGGACAAAATGGGGATGGAAATTATTGAAACCGGGGATCCGAATGAATTCAAACGCTATTTGTTGGAAACTGATAATACTATTTGTGGACGTCATCCCATCAGTGTTTTCCTCCATGTAAGTAATTTGCTGATGTTCGTTCATTTTTTTTTTATTTTGAAAACCGATGGTCGGTTTTTAAGTAGCCACGAAAAGGGTATTTTTGACATCTAGGTGAATGTTTGGTCATTAATCATTGTATGTAAAAGTTTCTCAAAGACATAATTTGTCAAAGACTCCAAAAATCAAAAGCACATACAAACACCATCTTCTTCAAGACTACAAAGGTGCTTTATTATAGTTGATTATAATCCAAAATCACATGATCACTTTCAAGACACACATCCAAATACTCCTTGTATATTTTTTTTGTTAATTTCTTCTAATAAATCTTTCTGATTATGTGCAGATGTCAAAGAATTGCTCAACGAAAATAAAAATAAAATTTCTTCGATACGAGCAATCGAGTCAGTGCAAAAGCACAAGAGACAGCAGTGTGAGTTATGCATCTGCAGTGGCCAAAAAGGATCACTGAGGTCATAACGCGTGTAATTTCCAGTCGTGTTTGGTATACATTTGGATATTTAATCCTGTTTGCTTCTTGTTAATAAAATTGACATTTCTGAATCTTAACTTAAAAAACATGTTTACTATATCTGAATGGTTTCTATTATATCACACGTTTATCATATTCTTTTCAAGGTTGCAGTACATATGAAAAAGACAGTTATTTTGTATTCATTATGCTTCAGGTGATCAATAACTTGTGGAAATGAATGATAAACAGTATGACAACAAACTTGATAATCGAGTTTATAATGATCATATTTTGTTAAGTTTAGCAAGTAGGAACACGGATGCAGAGGTTACAGCCGGAATGAAAACGTCATTGGGAATGGCATTCGGGGCTGCTCGTTGCTTGACAAACGTGGTTACAATCGGGATTCCGAAGATGAAGAGGAAAATGTCTTTGATTCCCATTCCGGTAACACCGGAATCCATGATTACATCTTGCAAGATCCTTTGAAACTCTTCCTTGCTCAATGACTTCTCTTTTCCTTTGTGGTGCTTCTGCAATTCATTCCCATGATTCCATTCCAAATATCTCATCAACCTTTGAATCATATTTATGTGCCCAAAATAACAAATCTGAATTGTAGTCTTGTGTTCATTAGAAGTAACTAAAGGTGACAACTTTTATATCAAACTTGTGAAAAAATAAAACACACAGGTCAAATAAGTAGAAGGGTTTGTCAAATTCAAAATTTTAGATTATTATTATTCACGGGACCTTCATCGGCGGACAAAACCATCAACAGAAAGGTTCGTCAGTGATATTTTCATTGTTGACTTGAAAGTCAAATTTCAGCAGAGTTAATAATATATATTTTTTTTCTTAAAAGCAGAAAAGGAAACAAATTATCATAGGGACTTACATTGTAGGCTTCTTCAAGGGTAGAAGTGTTTGGAACATGAAACTGGGTGCTACCAAGCATCTTGTTCATTTCTCTATTAAAATCAACATACAATAAGTAAAGATGTTGCATTTATTCTACTTTTATATAAAAAAGATGTTAAACAAAATGGCAAAAAAAGTACTCGACGATCTCACAGACTGCATGATAAAACTCGGCCGAATTCCATTTCTTGTTAGGGTCTGAAAAATATTTGTCGTAGCATTTTCCTATGATTGGACCAATATCTTTCTTTTCCTCTTTTCCTGTTGTGTCGACTCGCACTCATCAAAATAATCAATAAAAAAGGATAGTACACCAAAAATATCATAAAAACATCAAAATATATAGTGAAAAGAAATAATATAGTGTGAAAATATACCAATAGTTTGGCCCATATCCTGCAAAGGTTGAAATGTTGAATGACTTGAGTTATATGTGTAGTAGTATATAGTTATATATGAACAACAAGATGGAGTTCATGTGAGTGATTCTTGTCAAGGAAGTAGAGAATACTTGCATAGTGGTCAAGAAGACTTGTGCTTTTCATTGAAGAAAAGAATCGTGAAGAGTTTATGTAAGGATTGGTCCATCTTCTTTCAAATATATACCAAGAACTTAAGAAGCCTAGTAAATAGTAATTTTAACACAGCATTTAACATGAAAAGATAGGTTGAACAATTTAAAAGTTGTCTAATATGTATTTATTTAAATTAAATATATATACATATAAACTCTTAAGAATAAGTATAGTTTATTTTGTAATTATATTTAACTTGTTTAATATTTTATAAAATATGGACAAAATATTTGTTATCTTCAAATACATCACGAATGCCATAATTCAATATAGATTATATGTTATGAGGCACCAACAAATAATATTCATACAACATGTTATGAACTAGAAAGGATTCCTAGTCCATTGCCCCTCTAACCAACAAAATTTTAAATGATACTACTATACAACATTATCGTTTTCTTGTAGTTTGACCTCTTATATTGTTATCGGTAGAATAATTGAATCAAAATCAAAAATTTTACCCAAAGAGAAAACACGCTATTCATACACCCCTCAAGTATTTATGATTATCCATACATATTATACACGCGCTAAAAATAATTATAATTAGATACCTAAAACTCTAAGAAAATAACTCATAGATCCCTTGTAAGGTCAACTCCACAAAGTCAAGTTCTTTTAGTTACGCCCACGAAATTAATCCATCATGTTCGACCCGAAGTCCGAACCTTTTTTGGTTCCAAAAGGAATCCAGTGAGTTGACTTTTATAACATAATGTCCACTTGCCCCTAGTTGACTTTGACTTGGTCCATACCAAATCAAAATACCATCTATACATACACATTTGCATATTTCCCACTTTCACAAAGCAAGAGAGATCTGCAAATCATGGAGTACAAGCATTTCAGCCATGAACACAACTTGTCCATGTACCAGGTACCACCCGGACAACAACTGCGTTGCTCTGGGTGCGATAAGTTTTGTGATAAATCTATTTACGCGTGCTGGCAATGCAAGTTTTTTCTTCACGAGCATTGTGGGAATGCCACTCGATACATAAAGCACCCTTTTCATTCATCTCATTATCTCATTCTTAGCCCATACCCAACTTACCCTTCAAATTGTTTTCTTTGTAACGCGTGTGGTACCAAGGGGTCAAGGTTTTCGTACTGTTGCGCTTTGTGTGAAGTTGATCTACATGTCAATTGTGCTTTCCTCCCCCAAAAGGTATTCTCATTCTTTTGTTCTGTTGTTTTTTTCATGTGTTACTTAAGCATGATTAGCGATGGATTATTAGGGGTTAACTTCTAACAATGATGTTTATAAAAATAGGTGACTCATAAAGCTCATCCACATGAGCTATACCTTAACTATAGCAGCCAAACCGGCGGTCACAACCGAGTTTGCAAAATGTGTAGGAAGTCGTTGGATTCAAAGCATTGGTCCTACGAGTGTCGTGTGTGCACAAATTATGGAGTTCACACATTATGCGCAACAAATGAGATAAAAATGGGTTTGTATCAAATGGATGATGGGTCCGACACTGAAACTAGCAATCAAGGTGCACCAGTGACTCAATCAGCTGCACCAACAGCTCAACAGGGTTCAAATGATGATCAGGTTCAGGTGGAACTAACACCAATAGAAGCTCTTGCGCTTCTTATGGGACTCTCAAATGCTTCTTCTTATGTATAGCCCATATGCTTGTGTCATTACTTGTTATACTAAGAATCTTTTTAACCTGAGTCTTTGAATGAATAATCTCAGTTTGAGCCTTAAAATTAAGGGTTAACTATAATGAAATGTAATGAACTTGACATATATGTAATCAACGCTGTTTCTTTTTGGATTCGTTATAAACCAAAGCAAACCAAACCGAAACAAATACATATTTAGATGATCTATAACATAAAAGGTTGAATAGGCAAATAATATGACATCAAGAAAGATGAGAAATCTGAGATTTTATTATATATTTGGTTAATTATATAGCCATGGGCATGAGTTTTATACTTACAAATGTTCATTCATTTCTATATGATTAGATTTGATCTATCTACAATACTTCCATTATTTTAAGCTGTTACTAGATGACTAGTTCCCTTTAAAGGAAGCATGCATGAGTAGGTCACATACTTCACACTATCTAATAGAACCACCACAAATATTCTTGAAAATGATTTACCCTTTCCATCACCACCACCCATCATGCCGCCGTCCACATCACTGCCGTCTCCCACCTCCCTCGGGTCAACCAGCACCGAAACCACCATTGATGAAACCGAGTTGTTTTTGTGGTGGTTCTCATGCTTTGAGTCATGACCCGCCACTTGTTCTTTGGTGATGTTGGTGGTGGTTTTAGAAAGGGGTATTGGAAGCCCATGGAGGATTCTTCTGTTCTTCACGGTTGTGATGTAGGTTGAATTCTGGTGGTTTCCGTTGGCTGTGGTGTTGACTACTGATGTAGCAGGAACAATGGCTCCAGATGCTGAGGCCATGGATGCATCAAACTGAAATACTTCAGTGCACATGCCTGAACTCAACATCAATCCTATGCAACAAAATCAGTTTAAGATTAGTATGATTCTAAAAGAAAGACATAAAAAATCACATTGTTATGTGTTTTTGAATAATCAGAATCATGGGTTATTAAAGTGTAATAAAGATCAAAGCTTGAGCAACGTTTACCAGAAAGACCTTCACGAAACCATTGTTGCAGGCTACCATCAACATGCTTCGACTGCAAATTCTCTTTATTTGATGGAAGAGCTCTTTGATGACCACTCGAAGTTCTATACACACGAGGCTCTCTTCCACCATTCGTTTTCACTGTTGGAATGGGGATTGCAGGGACCAAACCTTTACTCATTTCTTGTTCTTCCCTAAATTTAATAGCTTTCTCACTTGCTAGAACAGAATGGATGATCAAACTACCATCAATCTTCACAAGCTTATCATTCCTCGGTACATAAAGAGATGCAACAAGAGGCTCACTCGCGTTATAGCTAGTTCCATTGACATGTTCATGACCCATCAACACCCTCCCATGGTGTTGTTGATTGAAATGCTTATAATCATTAACCTTACCATGATGATCACCAAATGTTACTCCACCAAATTTCACATTCATAATCGGAACTAACCCGCCAAAAAGCACAATAAACAGCAACAATCCAACAAAGCTAATACTAGCAACCTTTTTGGCTTTGGTCTTTAATGTACCTTCAATTTTCTTACCATCCTTCTTCGGTTTCTGCGAAGATGCAGGTTGTTGAGTCTTCAACCGTGGAATTGGGACCAATGGCACTTGAGAAACCTGTGGTTTGACACCATAAGGTGCATATGGCATCCATGGGTATCCCATGGGCGCCATTGGAGGGTATGGTGGGTACATTACAGCAGGTGAACACACACCACCACCACCACCACCGGCCCCGGCAACCATTTGTTGCTTCAATGTTGCATTCTCTGCTGCAATGTAAGCAATTCTAGCATTCAAATCATGAATAGTTGCTTGCATTCCTTTAACTTTCTCCTCTAATTCCTCAACATACTGTTTTCTCCTCTGTCGAGACAACTGTGCGCTCTCACGGTTTCTAATCAGCCTCGCTTTCTTCTTCTCATCTTTTTCGTTACCTCTATTTGAACTTTCAGTTGTCGTAGAACCTTCGTTCGACCTTCGGTGCTTCAATGTCCTATACTCATACTTCACATCAGAACTCTCGTTCTTCCTCTTCACCTTCTGATTCACAGCGGAATTTCCAGAATCAGGCGATGCACAGATCACAGCAGCTTCCGATCCAGCAGAACCGCAATCACCAGAACCCTGAGACGACGCCGGATTCTCATCTCCCAATTCCAACAACAAATTCTCCAAATTCCTCACGGGATTCATCGTCTCCTCAACAAAACCTCTATCGGAATCATCCGATCGGTGATAACCCCTCAAATTAGCAGATTCCGTAACAGCGGTTTCGTGATCAGATGCAAAATTGTTGAATTGAGGGTGAGGAGGTGAGAGATCGAAGGGATTGGATTGATTAAGCGTGAAATTGAAGAATTCTTCGGTGTCTAAGGGATGATGTTCGTCGTTGAAGGGGATACCGAGGCATTCGTCGTCGAATGAGAGGTAATCGTCGGGTAAAGTAAAGTCGTCGGAGAATATGAAGGGGCTGAGAGGTGGTATTGATAAGGTGGTTGATGGATCGTCGACACCCGTTGCGTCGGCCATTGTTAGGGTTTCGGTGACGGTGGTCGGAGACGAAGACTCTAGAGAAATTTGGGTTTGTTTCGAGGTGTAAAAAATTAAAAGTTAGAAACCATCTAAGGGATTGCTTTTATTTATATCTTTTGACTTTTGGAGGGGTGAAAAGACCAAAATGCCCATTCAAAAGTCACCAGAAGTTAAAAATTTTAACTTCTGGTGACTTTTGGAGGGACATTTTGATCTTTTCATCCCTCCAAAAGTCAAAAAGAGATAAATAAAAGCAATCCCAAACAGCCCTTAAGTCGTTTATAATTTATACTCGAAACAATCAAACAATCAAATTTTACGGCTTTTAGGTTTTTGAAAATGAAAGAAATATTATACTTGTAAATGTTTGGTTATAGATAACTTAAAACTGATATATGACTTATCTTTAATTGTTTTAGGAGATGGGATAAGAAGGGATTGATTAAAACATAAAATTGATCGGTTTGAAATTCTAAATTACTAAAGTATAAATTATAATTTTGTTAGATAAGTTTATACATATGAGAACCAACATGTATAACAAGGGTATAACACATTTTGATCAAATATATAATCTTATCCATTCTTAAAAAATATATTGTATATAAAAAAACCCGAGCAAGATTTAAAATTAAGCAATTAAGTAATTAACTGATAATCGATTTTATCATTCATTATACTTGCACATACTTTGCAAGGTCGGTGACAATTTTTAATATAACCTCTCAAGTTTTTAAATTTTCAAAATTATATCTATAGTATACATGTTTAACCTATTAATTTTTATTAATTTAATTTTTTTTAAGTTGCTAATTTATTTATTTATTTTTAAATTGATTTGTATACGTGTTTATCTTTTTTTCTTGATGATCCCCTTTTAATTATGCTCCCGTTTGTCAATGCTACACTTTTAGTGATAAAGAGAAAGCATCAAGTTCTTTAAAAATCAACCGATTACCTACTTTGGAGGAAGAAGCAGCTTGATAACAAAAAATTACCGTGTGCGCGCGCATGAACCGTTTTAATCATACGTTAGGAGTTATTTCAACTTAGATAAGATGTTAAAATAGATATAAACCGTATATTGAGCCATGTAATATTCAATGAGTTTGTTTAATCAAGGTTTAGATTCAAACTATATCACACCCTTAGTTTCTTTATTTAATCTCCTCGTGATCTACTTAAAAAGGGTAAATCCATATAAATACTCAAAAGATTACGTAATATCATATTTATCCAAAAAAAAAAAAACCGTTAAATAAAAAATAAACCAATATTGAAGGAACATGACACAAACAACATTCTCGAATCACAAGTTAGCATAGTTTAGCATGAACATGTAATTTTTATGTGTTATATAATTACGTGAATCCTTGCCCATGATTAATACTTAAAAGCTCTCATCAAAATAGTGTTTATACAAAAAAACTTATAAGATGACATGATACTAGTATATACTTACATGGAGGAAAGGATTACACATGGAAAGAATCTACTATGGCTTTCAATGTTTCTTTGGATGTGGGCCATTGTTTATCACTGGCACTAGCAACAAATAAGATCACAGTATTTCCCTTTGCTGTAGCCTTTGCAATGTTGTGTGAACCAGTCAATGCAAAGGGAGTCTCTAAAACATACCTGTAGTACTGCACAATGTATCAAAAGGAAAGAAAACAAAAGGTCAAAATCAAATATATCACATAGTCTGTTCTAACATAAAGTTTTTGTTTTAAGTATAAACGAGTTAATAAATGTTAACCAGGTTAACATTTAAGCATGAGCGTGTTAATAAAAGTTTTAATTGTCAATGATTATGCTTATAACCTTGTTATAATATCATAACACTAAAATCTTAACCCAAGATAATCACTTTCAAGAAATGTAATCATTCATTTATTTTAAGTTTAAAGTATATTCATAAGTAGTAATCTTCTTCATAGAGCAACAAACATTTTTCCTGTCCTTCGAGGAAAGATGTTTCTCTAAAATATGTATTAAGAAAAAAAATGTTCAAAGCGCGAGTGGTGCGGGCAGTACAAATCTGTCATCATGACCACATCACCATGACCTCCAAGGCTAAATGCCAAGTAGTGGACACGGCGAAAACATCAAGGAAAGACAAAGGAAATATCATGGATATCGCTAGAATGCTAATTTGGTTAACTTTAAGTGATAATTTATATACCCCTCAAAAACTTACTATAGCATTTACCCAACAAAAATCATGATATCAAATATACTCTTAGGATATGTTTGATATCTAGATTTTCATTTGTTTTTTCTTGACCTCTTCTGCCAGCAGGACCAGTAGTGGCCAACACACGACGCTCAGGCTCAGATGGATGTGGTGGCGGTGTGGTGGAAGAGGATGGTGGCGAATTCGAACCACCTGCACAACTCGGCCTTTGTTGAACATCTCTCTATATGCAAATTCTTTCATCTCATTTTTACATGTTAAGCTATTTATCTTGAACCGCATTATTTACCCTTAATACTCTAGTAAAACAAGAAAAACATCGTCTTTCTATCAAGCATGAAATTCAAGTTCGTCAGCTCTATGAGGAAGCATGATAGGAAGTACACTGCTTAGGAATCTACTAGCTACATTTATGACTAGGCTTCTTAAAAGGGATAATGTTATTCAAGTTGAAACCGTGTAACATAAAAAGAAATAAAAGATGAGTTTATAAGTCATACTGTTTGGTCTCCAATCTTTTCAACTGATGTTTCAAGTAGTTCTTCATCCAAATCAAGAGTATTTCCAGTAACAAACGGGCCAAGTGACCCGATAACCTTTTCAGGGCTCCCAATATCTTCAAGTGTTGCATTAGGTTTGTTGGTCAAACGTATCAAAGGCGAAGCCACAACTTGCACTTTGCCCTGCTTCTCATCCTCGAATTTCACCTCAATCCAAGGCTCTGCACACTTTGGCTGGCAGTAATTTCCAGACAATATGTTAGCGATACGCAGTTGCTTCCATGTTGGTGGAAGAACAAACTGGTATGGCTGCACATTTCCTACAAGCAACTACAATCAAGATTTTACTATAATAACAAATACAGGAAATATAATAAAAAGGAGTAACAGTCTAGCATCAGAACAGTTGTACTATTTATGTTCAACACACTAATCTGCCTATATTCCTATGTCTCAGTAATAACTTTTCTTGAACACTCCAGTCTTTGGCTGTCAATCGTGTCAGGTTAGCGGGTTAATATGTTGACAGGTTTGAATTGTTCAATCCAAACACGACCTGTATTTTTATATGTGTCAAAAACATTACTCCTAACATTGACACTCTTAAAATCATGTAACATTGTAACCCGAACATGAACCGTCTAACTCATTTACCCAAACGTGTCAAACAGGTTGGCGGTTGACAGATATTAATCAAGTTATAAATGTGTCCCTTGGGTAATGAGTTGTAATAATGTGTCAAACAGATCATAAAATGGTTGTGGTGGGTCCCTCTTTACAGGTTAAACATGTCAACCCAATACAACCACTGTAACCACTATAACTAAAACGTCCACCCCAACACGATGAGTTACTACTCATCTTATATATGAAAACCTAAAATTTGAATATTTTCATGTAGTGTTTGTGTCGCATTTCAGATCGAGTTAGAATTTACCACTCACATTTGAAGTTTTAAGATCAATCGCTACTAAATACTTACTATCATAACTAAAATACTCAGAGATCTTTAAAAAAAACAAAAAAATCACTCCGATTTGAGATTGAAAATCGCAAATAATCACAAACGAAAATTGAAAATTTACCTGCACGAAGAGCGGGGGTATCCTTGGGAGAAGCTTGAAACAGAACAAAATTAGGATCAGAGTTCGATTGAGGAAGATATGAACCAACCTCCGCCTCTTTGGCGTGTGAGGGCGAAGGTGAATGCAATGGAATTAGGGTTGTTAATGGTAGTAATACGGAGGATCCTTTGAGGAATTGTCTTCTGGAAGACGATTGAAGAAACAATGGAGATTGGGGGAATTTAGGTTTGTTGGAAGAAGATAGTGGTTTTGAAGAAGAAATGATGGAGGATAATGATGAAACTGAAGCAGAAGCCATTGATGAAGTTGAGAGAGAGCACAGGAAGGTGTCGATGGTGGTTTCTGGTTTTGGATGAGGTTTTTGTTTTGGCCACTCGTTCGTGGGAACAATTAGAGCGTGTTTGGGAACAACATTAAAAAAATATGGACTTGCTAACCGGCTTGTGACACACTCGTTCGAGAAACGCCGAGAAGGCAATCGGACTCGCAGCTTCATGCTAGTCGTAGAGTTGAGCTTTGAACTATTATGTATTACCCATTATCGCATTACGCTTATCATCATCGTGGGCTGACCATCCAAAACGTATGCCTGTAAAGAATTGAACGTAAAATGTTCTGCCGTCAAACCATCATGAAGAGGTGGTTAATGGCTTTAACAAACAATCCAAAAACCATTTTTGTTTAATCTTTTTTCTCGGTTATGGCTTCTTTTGCTAAAAAACAGTTATATGTTTAAACTTTGTGTTTATTTAGAAAGGGTCAAATATATAGAAAATATAAATATGTGTCCATTTTAAATATCTATATGGCAACATTGGATGCGGACAAGACCTTATTGGGAGTGATATCTAGAGGTAGATGTATAGTTTGTCGTTATCTCCGTTTTCACTTATCTTACTTTTATGAATGAGATACTACTGAGTGAGTTTGTGTGTTTGTTATACGATATTGACACATTTTTATTTTTGTAGTCATTAAATACGGGAAGAAACATTGTGAAGTAAAGTTCTTATGATTGACAATTTTGGGGATTAATATGGAACCGAGCTAATCTCATCTTATGATTAACTAAAATGTGAATGATCGAAGAGGCATGTCATTGAATTCGATTGCAATTTAAGTGATACTTTTACTTTTTTTTTTAAAGTAAAAACCGGCAAGCAGAGGGTATGTTTGTCGTTTGCAGTATAAACAAACAATAAACATATGCAAATGGTGAATATGTTCAAACACAGTGGCCGGTCACTTCCAAAGGCGAATATTGTGATAATCGTCTTCTAGGGTTCTTCGAAATTGCTTTTCAATCGAACGAAGTTTTCTTCTCCATCACCACAAATAATTGCTGTGAGCTCTCTCAATTCGATCAACTACACGAGTTCGTGGAGGTGTCGGTGTAAATCGCATCAGGTTTTACAAAAATTACAAATTTCTTACTTCTGCTTTGTTGATTTTAGATTAACTTGCATAATTGTGTCAAGTTCGTGATTTTGTTGTGTTCTTGCTGTTCAATTTGCTGATATAGTTGTTTATACTTCATGTGCGTTACGAAACCCCTGAAAACACTGTAGGGAAAGTAGATATAAGCGTAGATGTTAAGCTGTTATTCATATTAGGGTTCAATCTGTGCTTGATTTGCTTCTGCTGACTACCGAATTGCATTTTTAGGCCTTGTTAATTCATATCAAAGGTCATGTGTTTATTATTCTGACGGTATTTGTTGATTTTGTGGCAAACTGTTGATTAGTTTGAGTTAATCTGCTTGAGAACCATTTTAGACGTTGAAATTGTGGAAGTATGATAATTGGTGAATCATGAATGCAAAGTTTACTAGCAAAGTGGTTTTGAGGGTTTGTTGATCTATAATAACCTGCATTTGTAGCAAGTGGACTTTGGACTCAGTTTGGAGCTCTAACAACTAACAATTAGAGATTAGGCGTTTGAATCTACTAGACAACAAATGACAATTGCTTTGTCATCCTCTTCTTTAAGTTTCAGATAATTACACTTTCTAAGAAGATGTATAAAAGGAAACAATAGGCCAAAATGCATGAAAGGCCACTAATCATACACTTATACCATCATAATCTTTAAAAAGTACATCCTTTTGGTCTGATCTCATCAAATTACATGATATAAGCCATCAGTTTAGTTGAGATGGTTCGCATGTTCTTTGTCTAACTAGTGTTTACATAGTCATCTTGTCCCACACCAAGCTATTTATGTTAGTCATTTTGATCAGAATTGGGAAATAGTGGTGTAATTGATGATTCTGAGAGTAGAGGAGGGATGTAACGATTAATCACTTTGTTCAATAGTACAATTGATAAAAAACATGAAAGTAAATGACTTAATTTAATGTATTATTTCCCTGGTAATGGAAATAACATCCATGTTTCAGTTTGAATTAAAATCTCGGAAGAATCATTGTTTCATTTGTAACTAGTATGTTTAGCTATTCCACAACTATGCTTTGTCTTTTCTTACCATTTCCTTGGGTTCATAACTTCATATTTACACAGGTGTTGAGTGTAACGATGAACGCAAAAATCAAATCACGAAATGTTACAGAAAACAGGGATGCATTTGAAGATTCAATACTTATGACTTTGATAGACAACGGTGAGGATTTAGTTCCAATGGTAAGGCATTCGTTTCAAATGGGAAAACCTGAAAGCCTCCTTCACCAACTCAAAAATGTTGTGAAGAGAAAAGAAGTTGAAATAGAAGAATTATGCAAACTTCACTATGAAGAATTCATTGTTGCAGTTGATGAGCTTCGTGGTGTTCTTGTTGATGCAGAAGAACTAAAAAGTGAGCTTGCAAGGGATAATTTTAGGTTACAAGAAATCAGTAGTGCATTACTTTTAAGGCTTGAAGATTTGCTTGAATCTTATTCAATCAAGAAAAACGTTACCGAAGCAGTTAAAATGTCAAGAATCTGTGCTGAAGCATTGGATCTTTGTATGAAGTGTAACAAACATGTGTCTGAAGGTCAGTTCTACCCTGCTTTGAAAGCCATTGATCAGATAGAGAAGGACTATAAGAAGAATATTCCCATTAAGGCACTTAGAAATTTAATAGAGAAGCGGGTCCCGGTTATTAAAAACTATATTGAAAGAAAAGTTTGTGGTGAGTTTAATGAATGGTTGGTTCATATAAGAAGCACTTCAAAAGATATTGGACAAAAAGCAATTGGTTTTGCTTCTTCAGCTCGTCAAAGAAATGAAGATTTGCTTGCTCGCCAGAAAAAAGCTGAAGAAGAAAGTTCATTAGGACTTGGTGATTTCACCTATTCATTAGATCTTGAAGAAGTTGATGAAAATTCTGATTTAAAAATTAATTTAATGCATCTTTATCAGGCATATTATATCCATGTATGTCTAGGGAGTGGTAATAAGTTTCGTGATTATTATTACAAAAACCGAATGTTGCAGTTGAATTCGGATTTACAAGTTTCATCGCTTCAACACTTTCTTGGATCACATCAGATTTATTTGGCACAAATTGCTGGTTACTTTATTGTTGAGGATCGGGTTCTTAGGACAGCCGGAGATTTGTTATCGGCTAAGCAAGTTGAAACAATGTGGGAAACAGCAGTAACTAAGTTGAGTTCGACTTTGGAAAATCAATTTTCTCAGATGGATACTGCAAGTCATCTTCTCCGTGTGAAAGACTACGTGACACTTTTTGGGGCGACTTTAGGACAGTACGGGTTTGGCGTGGGCCCGATGCTTGATGCTTTGACTAATAGTCGAGATAAATACCACGAGCTACTTTTAACTGACTGCAGAGTTCAAATCAAAGATGCAATTATTAAGGATGATTGTAAGCAAATGGTTATGAAAGAGTCAGAATACCAATCAAATGTTTTAAGTTTTCATCTTCAAACGTCAGATATTATGCCGGCGTTCCCTTATGTTGCCCCGTTTTCATCAATGGTTCCTGATTGTTGTCGGATAGTTGGATCATTCATTAAGGATTCGGTTAATTACTTGTCTTATGGTGGCCAAACCAAGTTCTTTGACTTTGCAAGAAAATATCTTGACAAGCTGTTAATCGATGTTTTAAATGAAGTTATTCTTACCACAGTTCAAAGTGATAGCACAGGTGTATCTCAAGCCATGCAGATTGCTGCAAACATATCGTTTCTGGAACACACGTGTGATTATTTTCTTCAAACTGTAGCCAAACAATGTGGCGTTCCAACTCGATTAATTGCAAAGCCTCAAACTACATTAATGGCAAAAATGGTATTAAAAACTTCACGTGATGAAGCTAATCTTGTTCTACGGGATTTGGTCAACAAGAAGTTAACCGAGTATCTCTCCCTTACAGAGAACGTTAACTGGACTATTGATGACGTAGCACAACATAAAGGTGATTACATGAACGAGGTGGTTATATATATCGACACTATTTTATCAACCGCTCAACAGATTTTACCTCTTGACGTGGTGTATAAAATCGGTAATGGGGCCCTCGAGCATATTAATAACTCTTTTATGGATTCTTTACTTAGTGATAGGGTGAAACGGTTTACTGCCAATGCAGTTATGGGCATCAATAATGATCTAAAAAATTTGGAACAGTTTGCTGATGAGAAATTTCATGGCACTGGATTAAGTGAAGTTTATAAAGAAGGTAGTTTCAGAGGGTGTTTGCTTGAATTAAGGCAGTTGATAAATCTTTTGTTGAGCAGTCAGCCTGAAAATTTCATGAATCCTGTGATACGAACGAAGAATTACAACACGTTGGATTACAAGAAAGTGGGGATAATTTGTGAGAAATATAAAGATTCACCTGATGGACTGTTTGGAAGCCTTTCTAACAGAGGTGGTAACCAAAGTAACCGTAAAAAGTCATTGGATGTTTTGAGGAGAAGATTGAAGGAGTTTAATTGAGAAAAAGAGATTGGTAAGCAGAGTTTGGTAGAGAATTGTTAAAAAGTTTTGGTGGTAGTAGAATACGTTGATTTTTCGTTTCTCATATTTTTGATTTTATTTGTTTAATTTTGTGATGATAAATTTATTACTTAGTTACCTAGTTCCTCCTATGCGAGTGTTTGATGGAATAGTTTCATATATATAATGGCCCGTCTGTTTCGATACCAATAATATGCCGAGACCACAATACCGCGTAATACACTAGTACATGGAGCATACAAAATAATCAAAAGTAGTGGGTGAGAGAAACAAATGCAGTTACATATTATTGGTTCCGAAACGAACTCCCCCCCTCTCTTTACATATATTCTTTCTTATTCTAATAATATTAAAAATTACAACATCATCATGTAAGTTCTGCATTGGTTGATAATGGTGTACCTAAACACTTGCAGGCCCGTAAACAAGGTAAGTTATGTTTTTTGCTTGTATAAATGTTTCTATATTTTGTTACAATGGTGCTTTGGAATGTGGTAGTTTTCTAAATCTGGTTTTGTGCAGGTACTGGGATTTTGCATTTCTTGCCATATTTATGTAATCAAAGATTTACATATTGCTGATTGAAGATTGAAGGTAATAATTACTACTAATTCTGGTCCTGAATAGATTCAAAATGTTCTGTTCTTGATATTTTCTTTATCAGATGCAAAGCTTTTCCTTTTAGCATTATTTTTTAACTTAAATCATGGTATTATAGTATTATTATCATATTATCATGTATATCTTTCTCGAAGGTCAAATTTTCTTATATATCTAATATCTTTATAAATTTTGTAGTATCATATTAAACCTTTCCAAAA
>BJCN01340215.1:0-10107 GCA_018326445.1 Flaveria brownii
AAGTATGAAACTTGAAAGAAATAGGTTTAAATACAAAGTGTATTTTTGGTACAAAGTGTGAAAAGACACAATGAGTCAAAAAAATCATAAAAAAATTATATCTCACAATCTAAATCGAATTTCAAAAAAGTAATTCTGAGATTTTGTTCCCCTAGCCGTTCTCACTAAGAAAAGAAATAAACAAAAATAAAAAAAATTAACTTTTTTTATTGTGCATTGTGCCATTATAAAATACACAATGACGTCATTGTGTCATAAAAAGTTATGATTTTTTTTTATTTTTTTTTCCGAAAGAGGCCGATGAGAGGAACACAGACTTCAAAGTATTTTTTTTAAATTCGATATAGATTGTGAGATATAATTTTTTTTTTATTTTTTTAGTCTCATTATGTTTTTTATACTTTGTAGAAAAATACCCTTTGTAAAATAAACTCATTGAACTTGATATTATGAACGTCCCACACATTCAAATTAAAGTATTCAACCATAAAATAATATTGATTCAACACCCTTGACAACTCTGTATTAATCTAACCCCCAAAATTCAAATTAAATAATAATTCCATTAAATCATTAAAAAAATAATTACTCTCAACATCTTCATTATTCGTCAATTTTAAGGCCACCGGAGTTTCAACCATCAAAGTCGGCGACCACCTCAACCTCACTTCTCACCTTCTTTCCCATGCTAATAACTTCACGTTAGGGTTCTTCACCAATATTCCCATCACAAACTATCACTTATTTAGGCATTTGGGACATAGATGATGACCAATTGAGGAGAGTATGGGTAGCGCCATTGTCCGGTGACTATCGTTGTAGTTCTCGCTGTAGGGTTCAGTGGTATCTTCGTTAGTTTTATTTATCAAAACAGTTTTAATAATTATTAATCTAATTAATAACAGTTAACGCAGCGGAGTAATAATAAAATACCAGAATGAACCCGACAGGATCTGGGTTACAAACAATACAAATACAGAATTTGAATAACCTACTGATGAGATATAATATACCTTTGTGGTTAATAATTAACCGTTTGAAACACCAAGGGACAACAAATGAACGCTAGAATCAACGAACACTAAATTGGAACACAGTGGTTGCGGCTCTAAGAGGCGTGATCCACGGTTGCAATCAAATATATCGGTTGTTTGAAAGTTGAAAGAAAAATCAAAGCTTGCACAGTTTTTCTTTGTGAAGATCAAGAAAAACCATCAAGTTCTTCTTAACGAAGAATCTGCAGACGATCTCTCAAGGTAGATGGATGAAAGTGAAGAATGTCTAAAATGGAAGACCACCAGATCGTTGAAGTAGAAGAGAAATCAAGTTAAATAATCCAAGATGCTCCACTATCAAATAATGGGAGACAACCAGAAGAACATTTCCCTTTTTCACAAAGATCCATCATCATTATTTTAAGAAGTCATGATATGGATAGAATGATGCATATCATACTTTTTCGATGGAAGCCAACCAAAGTACAGCTACTAAAGCAAATATCATGAACCATTCCCACTTAACTCTTGGTCCACCATTAGCAATCTTTTTATTTATTTATTTATTTATTTAAATAAACATTAATACTAAATAATTTATAACAATTATAAATTATAAAAAACCGATATAGTTCGTAAGCGTCAGTTAATCAAATTAAGTGGACTTAATATTTGTTGCCCAAGGTGCAACTTTTACGGGTCATAGCTCGGTTGGCAACGTGACGTAACCGAACCCGTACATAATCCAACAGTTTCTACTTCTCGTATATTGACAATTTTGTTTTTTTATTTTCTAGAAGTGTTAAATAACAAAGTAACTAACAATCTTAAACTATAAAAAGACTTAAATAACACGTGAAAGAACAAATAATGCACCAGCGGAATAAAAGATGAAGAGTTCATTTAAAGGAGCAACATGCAGCTTGAAAATTTATACAAGCTAACCAATCGTAGTCATCGACAAGTTACGAGTCAAGTTATTACATTTTCTGAACACCAACAAAAGAATCAAATCTTACACAGGATTAAAATCACAACCTTTTGATTAGAGAGTATAAAGGAGTCTTTGATTGCATCTGACTGATACTCTGACTGCTGACTGCTGACTCCTGACTCGGTCAACCAGTCGGAGCGTTTGATTTGTAAAAAATAGGTTCTGACCGAGTCGAGTCAGCCCTTCTGACCCACCTTTGTTTTACCCTATGACCTAGTCAGTTTTTTGAGACCTCTGACCCAGTCTCCACTACTGATCACGTCAAACACTTATAAATCGCATACCATCAAAATAGTCTAAGTTATTACATAATATTATATAATTTGACAATATTTAATTTAAATAAATAATCATATTATATATATCTTTCTAGTCAAAATAATAATAATAACTAAGAGGGATATATATTTGTTACCATCACATTTATTCTCATCAAAATTTTCTCGGCTATCTCCTATTAAATAGTCGCATTAATTGTTAATAGTATTATTTGATAATTTTTTTAGATTAAAATAGTTTTCAATTAAATTTAAAAATAAGATCTTTTTATTAATGTTATTTTTAAAGAAATAAATTTTTATAAAATAAGAAACCTTTTAAAACATCAAACTTTTTTAAAAATACGAAATATTTTAAACATGGTGTTTGTAAAAAGTAATTTTTTAAAAAACCAAAAATAACTAAAGTGGGAGTTATGATAAAGAAATTTTTAAAAATCCAATTTTATTAAAACGGTTTATTCTGGAACAAAATGTTTATTTTTTTGGGCAAAACAAAAAAAATTGAAAAACTAAAAGTTTAAAAAGTTAATTTTTGTTACTTATAATCATTACTCATACGCAATTTCAATCATATATTATCTTATAATATTGTTTTATAATTAATAAAATTTTATTCAATTTGATTTTTATTTATTCAAACCATGTAATTATCAACTTATATGTATACATTCTTATGCATATAGTACAACCATTTAATTCTTTTATTATTATTATTTTTAACATAATATTTATACATTTTTTACTATTTAACACTTATAATTTTCACTTTTAACTTTGTTTTCCTATACTTTTTATCATTTATAAATTTTTTATTTTTTATATATCGGTATAAATTTTGAGAGTTAACACACTGTAACGGACACATGTGGTTCAACATTGTTACACCTGTTTTTCCCCGTTTAACGACCACATCACAACGTGCGGGTCCTACATCGACTTAGTTATTGTTTTTAATGTTTTAGATTTCACGTGTGCAATTCAATGTTTTACGTCTACTTCCCGTTCGGTTTTATTGTTTTTAATACGAGTTTTTCTCGTATTGATGGTCCGTTGACGGTGGTGTCACAATGGCAACTTGGCACGGTATTACCCCCCCGCCGTAACGAGGGGGGCTTAATACTAGTTATATGTATTACTAATTTTCAACTTTGTTATACATTATTGGTTGTACCTCATGCTTTTATATTTGACCTTTGTATTTTTTTTATTTTTTTACTTTTAACTCTAATAGTTTTCATATTTTACATTTAAATTATACTAATTATTAAATTGTTTATGCATTATTATGTTGTATCTTATGTTTAGGGTATTTTTCTAAAAAAAATTGGTTTTTTACTTATAGTCCAAAGTTTTTTTTACATATATTTTTTTATTGTTTGCGACATAACCTCACCTATTTGATTTATTTTACTTTTAACCTAAACCTTTTCATATTTTACATCTTAACCTCATAACTTTTTTACTTTCAACTTTTGTACACTATACTTTTCATCTTTCGTAAATTTTTGTTTTTTACATTTCATTTTAAGTTTTGCAAGTTAACATAACGCAACATAAATATGTGGTTTAACATTTTTACCTTTTGCTTTAGGTTTTGTTCTAAACTTTGTGAGTTAACATAACGCAACATGCATATGTGATTTAACATTTTTACATCTATTTTTTTGTTTGATGAGTTTGTTGTAATGCGCTAGTTCGAGATCGACTTACTTATAATTTTCTATGTTTTACGCTTCGGTCTAATTTCTCCGCATTAACACATCACAACTTTAGTGTTGGTGTTAGTTAGCGGTAGTGTGACATTAACGCTATTTGATATGGTTTTACGACCGACCGTAATGCGAGGGGCTTAATTCTAGTTTAATCCTAATTTTTAATTTGGTTATGCATTATTAATTGTACCTTAAGCTTTTATAGTTGTACCTTTGTGTTTTCTTTATATTTTTACTTTTAACCCTAATAGTTTTTATCCTTTACAATTAAGCCTAATATATTTTTTCACTTTCAACTTTGGTCTTATATACTTTTTATATTTTATAATTTTTTTAGTTTTTACGTTTATGTCTAAAATTTTCAAGTTAACATGCCCCAACATGCGTACGTGGTTTAACTTTTTTTACCTCTATTTTTTCCCATTTAACAGTCGCGTTGTGTTTACGTTTTAATCTAATTTTTTCACATATAATTTTTCATATATTTTTTCCACATATAACAGGGTGTGCATGGTTCAACGATTTACGTTTACTTTTCGTTCGGTTTTATTTTCTCATTTTTATTTCTTGTTTACGAGCTTTTCCGATGTTTGTGGTCGCTAGCAGCTGTGAGGCATTGAGGCCACGTGGCACGGGTTTACGCCCCACCGCAATGCGGGTGACTTAATACTAATATATACTAATTATCAACTCTTGTGTGCATTATGGGTTGTACCATATGCATTAGTGGGTTGTACCCACATTTTGTTATTTTTTTATAATCTTTAACTTTTTTATTTAAACATTATTAACTTTCAACTTTGGTCCATATACTTTTCATATTTTACAAATTTTTCGTTTTACGTTTCGGTTTAAATTTTACGGTTAACACGCTCCAACATACAGGTCCTAGGTCGACTTGGTTGTTACTTTAATGTTTTACGTTTCACGTGCGTGGTTTAGTGTTTTACATCTACTTTTCATTCGACTTTATTTTTTCGTTTTTATTTCTTTTTTAGTACGAGTTTTCCGGTATTGGTGGTCACTGATGGTGGTCATCGTTGTAAAAATCACTATGCGCTAGTTGGGCGGTGGGGTACTGGCTAGCGATGAATCGGGATTATTCTAGATTAATCGAATTTGAATTTTATAAGTAGCTTTCAGAATTATATATACATAGCACATTTTTACATGTAATTATAATTATATAGAATTGTTCAGATTTATATTTACACACACATTTGACAAAAAAATTAACAAGAATTTCTAACATGAATTGGGCTGAAATCTAGCTAAAATGTGGCCAGAATCTAGCTGCCAATTAGGGTCCGACTAGGACCGATTTCGATTTTAACCACCGATTACATGAAATCGCCAAGATCACCACCGACTAGCGATTAGTCACAGATTAATCGGTCAAGTAGACCTATTTTCACAACACTAACGGTAGTGTGATAATGATTCTACTTGGCATAGTATTACGTCCTCTGCTACAACGCAATGATCAAATTTCGTATGCATTATAGATTGTATCATATGTATTAGTAGGTTGTATCCACCTTTTATCATTTTTTTAATATTTAACTTTTTTACTTAAACCCAATACTTTTACAATTTTATAATTTAGCCCCAACAATTTTTTAACTTTCAACTTTGGCCCATATATTTTTCATATTTTATAAATTATTCGTTTTAAGTATCGGTCTAAATTTTTGCGAGTTAACACCCGCAGTTTGCGTGTGGTTTAACATTATTACACTTATTTATGACATTGTCCCAACGCAACTAATCATAGATCAACTTATTGTTTTATATGTTTTGCGTTTCGCCTGTTTCGTTCAACGTTTTGACGTCTACTTTTCGTTCGGTTGTATTTTTTTCGTTCTTTATTTTCTTTATTACGAGGTTTTTCCGGTGGTCACTTTCAACGGTGTGCTATATATATGACAGGAGACTTAATACTAGTTTACACTAAAATTTATGCATCGATGGGAAGCACAAACCTCTTCCTTTGCCATTTTAAAGGCCGACAATCGTTAAGGAGACAAAATGTTGATGGAAATTGGCATCCAATGTAGATTACTATTAGGATGATCTTTTGGCATTATTCAACTGTCATTTTGTGATTGTTTGCATGCGCATACAAGCATATAACGTCAACTTTATCACCAATAAATAGTTTTTTACAATAAAAAATGAAACTTCCCATGTTAGTTCTGTGACCTTTTACAATATAAGCTAAAAGTACAACAGTTAAAAGTCGTCTAACACGTATTCAGAGCTTACAACTAACACGTATTCAAAGCTTACAACGTAATCATACTAACACATTAGTTATCTACAAAACTGAATAAAATGACAAAAGGATGTTGCCTTGGTGGGTCGGCGTATCGGACCAACCCACCCAAACCTGTTTAAAAAAGTTAAAAAGTTATGTCATCTCTAGCAACAAGAGTAGAATCTATGAAAAGAAACGTATCTAATAAAGAAGTTGGTTTCGCTTCACGGGCACTAAACACTTTGACGGTATAATACTTGATAACATTAACCGATTTTATGACTATCAATGTATGATTATTGAACAAAAAAATTTATAAAAAGAGCAAGATTATAAACTAATTACAAGCAAAGGAATGGGAGTATTAACATGTAGGTAACTGCAGAACTCGCAAATCACCTGAACTTGGGATTGTATGCAATCATGTCAGATGAACCTCAAGTGTCACTCCAGTTGTCTTCTCCATCATCACTTCCTACAGCCTGATAATATTAATAAACATGAAAATTCACTTGGTTGAACTCGATAAAATAATGTAAGCAAAACGTTTACAACAACTCGACTGTTAGATTTGAGTTTTGCTTTATTTCAAAAGGGTCAAAAAAATATATATATCTAAAAGAAGAATGGGTCAAACGAGTTGAAAGTCGCCCAAAGAAATGTTATAATGCATACACCTCCCTATAAACTGTTTTATGCGTAGATCTAAATAATATTATAACAATGTTTTTGATATCATAATTAGCTGATTAGTTCCTCTTATTGAGAATAGGACAATAAAATTTGTTGGTCAACTTAAACCGGCCAAGTCTGTTTCAATACTAGAAAGTAAAAATGACATGTTTAAAGTTTAAACCCAAACTCGCTTTGACCCATTACCCAACGTCACAACTTGCCACTTCAAAATTTTGATTCTAAAAATGGGGAGAGATGGAAACCTGGCGGATTGCGCTTGCCTTCTCAAGAATTGCAGTGACTTTAATGCCGGTAGGGCCAGCTGGTGTAGTAGTTGGTGGAGCTGTTGAAACCCGTCTTAGATTGCGTGACTGCACACCATAAAAATGTTAATTATTTGGGTAATCACATGCTGTAACATAGATACCAATATGCATATATACGAATAATCTACGAAAGGGGATTAATTTGACCTGACTGACTCATGTTTATGCTTATGGTTACATGTATCCTTGATCTTTTCAAATAGCTAAAAAGACGAGATGTGCATAGGATCTATAAGGTTTAGTTGCTAACTGAAATGATTGGTTTAAGAGGAGATTATTAAAAGTTTTAAGAAACATAAACATCTGATCTAATTTGGAATAAAACTGAAAATCAAACAATAGCTTATGATAAGGTCTATTTACTTTTGTTCTAATCTCTTGCAGAAAATCTTCCCTTTCATCTCTCAATTTCCCTTTGATGGTGTGAGT
Organism: Flaveria brownii; assembly: GCA_018326445.1. Lineage (NCBI taxonomy): Eukaryota > Viridiplantae > Streptophyta > Magnoliopsida > Asterales > Asteraceae > Flaveria > Flaveria brownii. Next base: position 7,670 of record BJCN01340215.1, read on the forward strand.
AGATCCATTTTGAGCATGTAGATTCTGCCAGTCTGGCTGCTGCAAAACAAAAAACAATATTTACCACCCGTTTGTTATCAAAAGACACTGTGCATGCCATCCTAATTATCTTTACACAAACTATCAGATATAAACATAGAAAATAGCTAGTTTACCTTCTGCTTAACCGTGAGGCTGTCTGTTTCAACAACATTATCCTGTTTTCTTGGAGCTGGCTTAGGTTGCTGAGGGGGAGTAGACTGTGTGGGTGTCAGATTCAATGCATAAGTCAATGCCTCTGAGAGGTCATCTTCTTTCTCCATTGTCACATCAGAATTTGTCTTATTACCCCGCCATTGCATTGGCGGCAGAGGTGGTGGAGGTGGTATGGGCCCCTTGAGGTCATTAGTTACTTGGTTTTGTGAAGCTTTCATAGAATCAAAGCTTGGAATGTCAAATAAAAGACCATGCTGAGAAGGCTGGAATCTGATTTCATTCACACGCGAGCTTGAAACTGATTCTGCCGAGGAGATCCGGCCAAAAGCATCATCTAATTCATGATCTTTGATTCTGGGAGAGTCACTAGAATCCCACTGCTCAGAATTTGATTCCGAACAATGACTATGGCAATCATCTGATGCATATGGAGATGATCTACAGAACGTGTCATCATCAGAATCCGAATCAAAGTCATGCAATGAAACTGCAGGCTCAGGCACCAACTGAAATGAAGGAAACATGGGTCCATTGCCTTTATCGTCATTATTATTCCCATCTGGGAACGCCAATTTCAGTTTAGAAGTCTCGAAGCCATCAATAGGCTGGAATGATATCCTCATATGTTCAAGAGGGGGTGAAGAAGGGGAGATGAACGGACTTCCGTTCCCAAATTGTTCTTTGAAAGGTATCCCGGTAACAGCTTGATACCCTTTATAATTGCTTTTATTCTCGGGCACATCACTTTTCACTGAGCTTGCAAGCTTTTCATTCCCAACAAGTGATATTTGTTTCCTAAAACCATTTACTAATAATCTATTGCTAAATTCAAATATCCTAGATGAATTAACAGGATCATCTACCCCATCAGTTCCAGGTGTCGTTGTGCTGGAAGCATGATCTTTAGCAAAATTGACGCCGTTGTTACCAGGAAGTTGGCCTGACGATTCGGATTTGATATCATTACCAGCATTATTCTGACATGAATGTTGTGTCGAATCAGTTTTAGTTTCGTCCACAGGACCAGGACCAACTACAGTTGGCAAACCAAAATCTGGAGGTTTGGAAGGCTCTAATCCTAACAGGCTACCATTTGTCCAGAACATAACCGGACTGCTGACTGTAGTTTGACCACTAGAACTTGACCAGGATGGCTTCGTAGACTCGTAAGTGCGTATAGGTTCATTCAAAAGAGGCTGTGGGTTTGTTTCTCTAGAATCGGCAACAGTCTCTGAGTTTGTAACAACTCTTTCAACTTCTTCAGATATGAATTTCTCGGGAGTAGTTAATGAAGTTGAGGATACGCCAGCCGCCTGAGTACTTCCTTGAAGGTCTGACTTGATCACATCCTCATGATTCTCATTGTTAAATGAACCGTTAGCTTCCATATGCGTTTCAGGGGATATTGATGTAGGGTTCAAGTAAGTGTTGTCAGGAACATGAAACTCAAAATTCATTGAATTATCATCTATGTGACTTTCTTTATTCATCACATCGAATTCTTTGTTGGTCACATTTGAGTATTGCTTCAGTTCTCTCTTTGTGTGGCAATCTAGATCAGTTTCAGATTCTGATTCGATGGTGTTAAGTGCGTCCATGTAATAATCGGTTTCACTTTCAATCTCATCATGCTGACCCCGGACAATGACTGGTGTTGGATGAGGCAGTTCGTCTTGAAAATCAAAATCAATATTGTCAACAAGTTGGGGGTTCGGGTGGTCTTCCTTCTCATCAACATCAATCTTCTCAGTTGTAAAAGGTATCTCTGCAGATTCATTTGGCTGGCTTGTAGAATCTATGATTTCTAACTTTTCATCCCAGGTAATGTAAGCTGACTTTGATCTACTATCCTCTGCTAGATAACTATTGTCGATGTTTTCATCAAGTGAAAACGAATCAAGATAAGAATTTTGCTGCACATATGAATCAGAGGACGGTTCCTTAGCATTGTTGTCTTCAGATTGTGTGGAGCAGCTTGGACGGAAGATACACTCTATGTAACCTGACCCGGTTTTTGAATCAAAAGAAGTCAAATGGTCAATTTCAGGTCCGATTCCAGATTTTTGCGTGACATGGAACGTGGAGACATCTTGAGAAGGGGAAACTTTCTCTTCGAAGTTTGCAGATCCAAAATCCGTTCTACGGATGACGAATTACAATATAAATCATAAATGCATCAAGGCTTTACTGCATTAACGATCACACACAAGTTTAAGAGCATCATATTATCATACCTTCCACTA
>BJCN01340230.1:0-20560 GCA_018326445.1 Flaveria brownii
AATATCATTTTTTAAAATATTTTATTATCATAACTCCTAAATTAAATTATTTTTGGTTTTTAAATAATTTACTTTTTAAAAATAGTAATTTTATAATATATCATATTTTTAACAAAGTTTGATATTTTAGAAAAAAATATTATTTATAAAAAATTATTTATTTTGAAATAACATTAATAACAAATATTTTTCTTAATTTATAAAAAATATTTTAATATAAAAAATGTTAAATAATATTATTAGTAATTAAGGTAATTATTTAATAGGAGAGAGATGCGGGAAAATTTTGGTGAGGAGAATTGTGGTGGTGACACGTGTCATACCAAGTTACTATTTTATTATAATAGATAAATTATAAAGAAGAAGGTTTTGGGTAGACACTTGTTATAATTCTAGACATCCTAATTTTAGTTTTTCCGCTTCTCTCTTCTATTAAATTATTACATCAACTATTAATCGTAATATTTATTTTTTATATTAAAAATAGTTTTTATATAAGTTAAAAAAGGTATTTTCATAAATAAAAATTATTCTGGAGCATCAAACTTTTTTAAAACTATGAAGTACTTTAAATTTGGATTTTTGAAAAAATAAATTTTTTATAAACTAAAACAATTAAAATTCGGATTTATAATAAGAAAATTTTAGAAATGACATCTTTTAAAACGGTTTGGTTTGGACCAAAATATATATTTTGTTATTAAAGAAAATATATATATAGTCTTTACTCATATATAATTTTAATTATATCTTATCTCAAAATATCATCTTATAATGAATAAAATATTATTACTAATTATTTAATATTTTAATTATTTATTAACTTGTGTAATACACAGGATACTAATATATATATATATAAATATATATATATATACACACACACACAAGTCGAGCAGAATTATAATTTGAAACATGTTGGGCTTATGATTAAACGAGCTCGGATTCAACTCGATCAATTTACACATAGTTGCTTACTTTTTAAAGCCAGGAACACATTATATATTTTTAAGCAACACCTAAAAATTAAAAGTATGTCTTACATGTAGATAATTAAGGTTTAAAAACAATTCCTCTATACATCGCATTATATATCAACTTGTGTCTTTTATTCGCTTTATGACATGGAATAGACAGGTGCAAAGTATTTTTGAAGTCTCTTTCCTTGTGTCAAGATGAAACGAACTTAGTAGTGTTAAAGAAAATACGCTCAGTCGTTCAGACCATTTAGCCATGTGAAAAACTAAAGAAACTAAACTAGAAATGTTGAAAGCTGGAACCCTATAACGGACACAAGCATAACCTAAAACACATAAGGTGGTTTCCGTTAAATGATCCACCTTCGGTGCCCGCCGATTACAAAAGGCGCAGAGTAAAGGAGTGCATGACATAAGTCTCAAAATTAGCATAGTAGTCAATATAAACAAACCATCATACTCTGATGACGTTGCTAAGATGACAGACCTTACGATTCTGGGAGAATGAAATGTCGCTAAACCACTTAGAGGTTAACCATATTACATAACAGTGTTTAATGTATAATAGCTAGCAAGTTCTGTACATCCTTATTAAAAAATAACCCTAGTTTTATATTTAAAAAGTTAACAGAAATAATTGAAACATAACGGTTCGGTAAGGAATTTTTATAACCAATTTCTATGTTTTGTTTACGTTTATATGTGTGAAAATACACAAACTAACCAAATCGAACCTACATTAAAAGTTAAAACCAACCTTTATAGAGTCCTACTTTTTTTTTATATAATAATATGTTATTAAGGAAATTCCCGGGCTTGCTGGAAACAAAGATTTTCGGCTTCGTTTGGGAAGAAATTCTAATCAATTTCAACTTGAATCGGTTCCTAAATATCTTGTTTCGGCTTTTTTGATCCAAACCATACCAGTTTCAAACTCAAGTTCCAGGCCGGTTTTAACCAGATTTTCACACCTCTAAATCAAACCAACAAAGTATCAAATTAAAATGAAATCGTTTGGACTGATAGTCTTCAATCTTCTAAATTAAAATTTCAATGAGCAAATCGAGAGGACGAATAGTCTTCAAAGTTCAAACTTCAAACTTCTTCGCTAAGTGGGCCTCTTCTTACGTAATGCTTAGAACCCAGTGGCCCAATCTACAATATGGGCCTAAATCAATAGAAACATCAAAGAGAAGAAATCAACCGAACTTCCAAAGGTGCCTATTTCTACTCTCTAGTCTCTAGCGTCATATCCAATGAGGCCTACAATTTCGGCCCAAGAATATAACCACACCTCCACAACTCCACAAGTGGTTGTTTCTAAATTTGGTATCGTAGTGAAATTTTACTTTGGGACTCGTTCCTATTTTTATTTTTAACAACCAATGACTACTATAAGCCCGATTATTTGCTTAAATCCATTGATAAAGGGTCACCCATGCCATGCAAAGACAAATATTGCTGGTGACCAGACTCACCCACCATTCTATAGGAAACCCATCACAAAAAAGCCCGTTGTGATTAACTCTCTAACCAACCCACTTGTATCAAATTACACCAAATAAGACTTGAACCTATAACTTCCACATTGAAAAGCCATAGGATGCCTCCTCCCAAACCAATTGATCTAGGGTTCACCTTACTTTAAAATAGTAAAAGACAATGTTTGTGATATATACAAAGTTAAAGATGAGATGTACAAATCACTTCACATGTGAATTCACAAATCAACTTATGACGTGATACGAAAACAAAACAAGCCAAAAACAAAACAAGCCAAAAACAAAATAAACATGAAAATATGTTCTTGACAGTTAATAACAAACTAAACATGAAAATATGTTCTTTACAGTTAATAATATTGAGTTTGTGAGTCAGCAGGATCTGTAAGTTTGTATTTATATATTTTTTTTCTAAATTATGACTTTAGTTTAATTATATAATGTATCTAATTTTTTTATTATCTTTAAATTATTGAAATTTAGTATAAATATTAGTATTTGGTAAACGTTTGGGAGTTGAGACCTAGGCCTAAGTGTTGGGCTTTGCATACAGTTGAATTGTTGATTTGATTAATAGCCCAATTTCTACATATGATTTTTTTAACACAAGCCCAAATAAAAGAAAAGCTTATGTAGACTGTAGACCTGTAGTTATGTGTTTGTTTAACTTGTAAAAATAGAATAGTAATTTTTTAGAGTTTTCATGTATTTTTTTTTGTTAGACTGAATGAGATACTTTTAATGTTGTTATCTATAAGTAATATTTTAATCCTTCATTTTATTTATATACAAATTTTCCGGCCCTAGGTTAAACAGTCAAACCATATGTTTTGTTCGACTTGTCAACCCATTTGATCCGATAAACTGTTTAGGCCATGCTTGTGCTACTGCTAAATGCTAACTGTGTAGTAAAGTGACACCCTGCCCGGGTTTGAGTCAAACATCATGACACGATTAGTTAGTGCATCGTGTTAATTTGGGGTTATTTTCATCCTGTTTGGGTTGCAGCACCTCCTAACATGAACTTGAACTAAATTGTTACTCCTAGTTGTTCTAAAGTAAATAGAAAAACACCAACCAATGTCTTCTTAGCAACATACATTCCTTATCGCTTCATATATACATTAGAGCATTCACGGCCGTTCTTAAAATTGATATGAATGTATTGCTTATATTATATGATATAGTTATAAGTGGTTGTAAGTGAAAAATAAAGAAAATTTACTATTCAATTTGTATTTTTGAGAAATACCATTTAAAAACATTACCATGTTTTTAATATATTTTAAATAGTTGTGAATAAAGAATAAAGAATAATTAATGATAAAAGTATAAAAAATATTATTTAATTAAAAACGAAAGAAAAATAATAATTTTTAATATAATTAAATGGATGAAGATAGTTAATGAGCTGCAAATGCTCCTACTTTTACTTTGGAAGTAAAAAATTAGCTAATCTGCTGGTCCAATTAATGTATCAAACCACCTTGGGTTTACATTACACCAACCATAGCCATGTCAATGTATGCAATCCCATTACTATCTGCTACATAGATACTAAATAGTATACAAATGAACTCATTTTGCAGTCAAACCACACCTACATACACCATTTTCTTCAAGAAAAAGATGCATGTTCTGATTCATATCACACCATTCAAGAGAATTCACCATTAAAGCTCATAATACAAAATACATATAAAACAACCCACTACAAGTAAGACCAATTGATCTATTAACAAGTGGCAACTTCAATTAATTCATATGAATGGTTAAGCATCAAGCATCAATCAGTAATCCATTCGATGATAATCACTGTAATCATCAAACGATCTCGCACTAATATCACTCGCAACTCTCCTCATACTCTTTTCCTCTTCATAACTCAATCCGTCATTAATTGCAAGCCCTGCTAACCCACCTGACAGTGCCCCCACAGCTAACCCCGTCCCCAATCCTGTACCATATGGTACATTTCGTGTTTCCCGCGCCCGCTCATATTCATAATAATCTACGGGCGCGGGAGACCCAACGCTACCACGGCCGCCGCCTCCCTATACCAACGGGAGTTGCGTCTGTGGAGGCGGCGGCCGGGGAGAATAATATTCTCCATGATAATAACCAGAATACGGATCCGGATCCGGATCCGAATACGTTCCGTAGTGGTACGTGTGTGGCGCGGGCGGCGGTGGGAGGGCAGTTGTGTAATAATACGCAGGTTGAGGGGCATTTTGGTAATCTGGTAAACGACGTTCACGTAGAGCAAGTTTCAACCGGAGTTTACCGTTGGGACGGCCGGAGGGACGGCGGAGATCGAAGGTTCTGACGACGGTGTAGTGGAAGATCGAAGGTTCTAAATGGGCGATAGGGATGCGTACGGCTCCGACGAAGGTTTTCGGTGTGTCGTGGGGTTTGGAGTGGAAGATCTCAACGGTTAAGACATCAGCGGTGGGAGAAGATGAAATAGGGATGATGAATCGTTCGTTCCACATAGGTTTGGTGGAGTTAGAGTCGTCGGATTTTGTGGCGAATCGGCGATCGGGGTCGATCCAGAAGATGGCGTAAGGGTTTAGATCTCCGTTTCTCCAGTTTACGTTCTTCAGGTGTTTGGCGGAGACGATGGTGATTTCGAGGTCCAGTCGCCTCGGAGGTGGGCAGAGGGAGACGATGGCTGCCATGGTGGTGGTGGTGGTGGTGGTGGTGGTTGAGTTTTGTTCGATTTCGAATTTTAAAAATTCTGAGTCTTACTAAAGAATGACGTTGATGAAAGCTAACTGGGTTTCTTCTTGTAATTTAATTTTTAAAGACTTTTAGCAATAGACCTATTAAATTGAATATTTTTTTAAGAACAAATCATGTAATTATTATTTTTTAATCTATTGACTTACAGCTTGCATTTTCGGTTTATTAAATGATTTTAAATTATCATGTCAATCTATTCATTGAATTATGATTTGTGTTCACCAATCAATATTTTTTAAAGTGTCACCCGTTTACTCTTAGTTTGATTTAAAAAAATTGTTTAAACTCTCTTGTATTTGACTGGGGTTTCAACGCCGTTTAAGACTGAATTTATACGCTGTTAGCATATAACCATAAGAGTTATGGTTGCATATTATATTTTTACAAATGCTTGTAATGACATGAGTCGTTTATTTATTAAGAAACTTGACGTACGCAAAACTTATTATTTTCATCATTGATGTAATCTACTAATCTTGATACAAAAAATATATTTTGTTTGTTAAATTCGAACTATTAAAATAACATGTCTAGTTATACACCTAATCTTTATTCTTTACTATAAATAAACGCAAATATAAAAATTAAGCACCTCCTGCAAAACCAAAGAGTCGGCTCCTTGACAACGTGTCACATCTCTCGTTCACAGCTTTACATGATGGACCCGCTTCTGCTGACGTGGTGAACTGTCAGCATGGTCCCATCCGGACTCCAACCCTCCACTTAATTCCAACTAAACTTTTCCTTCAAGTCCGTATCCTTTTTTGACAACCCCCTATATACAAAAAAAGTGAAAAACTTCACATCCTCCATCCCTTATCTTTCCTCTTGCGTTTCTCTGCCAGTTATTATTATATACAAATTTATCCAATCACACCACTCAATTAGATATTTAGATCCTTCGAGTCTAGGGTTTCTAGATCACCGATTCCTTCATAATCCGTTTCAGAATCGTTAAATTTGATTAGGAAATTGTGTTAAAATCATTTCAATATGAACAATCACGAGAAACAACAATCGGTGGATGATCGTGACGTCGATGATCAGCATAAATCGACTGAAGATTCATCATCGGTCACTCGTGATGAGGCTCTTACGGATGGAGTTTCTGGAGATTCGTCGACGAGGCGAGACGGAAATGAAACCGAACTCGCGGCTCGTTTGACCGATTTGTTTGTTGGAGACGGAGATAACGATGAAGATTTGTTGATTCAACGGAGCGCTCAAAGGACGGTTATGCAGTGGCTACAGGCTCTTGATATGCAGGTGATGGGAGCGTGCCGTGCGGATGAGAGGTTGAAGCCGTTGCTCAAGCTTAACGTGTCTAGTGGCGTCGCTGAGGATCGATTGCTTTCGCATCTGAGTCAGGTATCATTAAATATCTACCAATTTATAAATACTGATGTGTCTGAATTCGTATTTTATCAGTTCGATTTAGATATCCTTTATATAAGAGGGAATCTACGCTGTATAGTCGTTGAAATATGTATACAAGAAATATTTTCTGTTTTGGCGAAATATACGCTAATCTGGAGATAAATTCATAGCATATGTATCCAACGATCTATTGATTGGCATAGAGTTCGTGAACAGTTGAAAGAGCGTGTTGATTAATTGCTGCGATATACAAAATATGTTATGCTGACGATGCAATTTTTTTTCTTGCAGCACTTTGAGCCATCAGAAGTTGGATTGCTTGCAAGGTGCTTGTGTGTTCCGCTTGTGTCAGTTCGTGTTGGCAAGATCGACAAGCAAGGAACCCTTCTAATTCCAAACAGTGCAAGGTAGTTATTCTATGCATCTTAATTGCTGCGATAACTTAATTTTGATGCATTTTAACTCGAATAACATATGCATCTCTCCATGAAAACTTGCTTGATATATAAAACCAATACAACTAGGCATGTTATTCTATCTGTTGATTCATACAAGCGTTAACTGTTAGGTTTCAGTTGTTGATTGGGATTACCTAGCTGAAGCTATGGTTTTCTAGCCCTTTTGCGATGTTTGTTTTCATTTGTAAAGTTCAAAGGTTCAAATCCAACCTATGGTAACATTTAATTTGCCTCCCAATTCTAGGCCGTAACAATATACCGTTTAGGGTCACTTTTTTATTAATGGGATTTCAAATGGTTTTTGTTTGTAAGGACGAGTTTGTAAGCGTTTATTCATAGGTTTCTACTCTCTAGGATGAGAGGAGCTTATTGTGTCTTCATGTCTTGGTCTACTTAATGTGAGTTGGGTACCTGGGTCAAACATGTAGTTGGTTGAATCAAATTTATGTGTGGTCTGGACTCGACCATGTGGCACTAAAAAGAAATAGATGTGAACTGGATGGTCTTTGCTTGTCCTGTTAATATGTTTAAAATTATGTAGTTCAACGAGAATGTAAGGCAATGATAGTCATTCAATACATGCAATGAGCAATAGCATCACTATTGTTTATTGATTGATAGGTTGTGTATAATATTAGTGGCACTTTATATTGAAGTCTTATGTGTACATTTTATCATTCATCAGTTTACATGGGCATTGTTTGCAAAGCTGTATTGATATCCACTGACTACTACTTTCATTGTTTTCATGTGACATTATAAGATCTTTTTGTTGTGATGGACTGGCATGGAATTGTTCTTGTGATGTCTTAGTGATCATACACATCCCTCCACCCCACCCCCCTCTTGCACCTTCTCTCTGTAGCACTCACACAGAGACCATGAATATAATCCTTTATACATTTCTGATTTCAACGTGCAAGGCATTTTTACATGTACTTAAGTTAATTTTTCCACAATAACTGACATGTGATACTAGGACCTACTGTATACTTTTGATTCCTTAAAACTGTTAGGGCAACAATTTTGAGTGCCTTGTACATGAATTGCAGACACATATGTACCTAACCATCTTCTGGATGGTATAGCGTACTGGATACCATTTGGTTGCTTTCTAGACGACTGCAATTTGACCTGAGATTGATCATAGCTAGCTGGTGTATTTGACACGGGCAGGTAACCATGAAGGTTGGTGGAATGACGTGGTTTATCAAATTTGTCAAGTAGTTATCACCTTGGTTTTAAGTGTTGTTTGTGTGAATTCTTTTTGTGCAGCTTACTAGTTTCACACTTTCACTGAGGGAGATATCAGTTTTTAACACGCCACTATATTACATCTATTTATCACTTGACGTTCTTTGAATCTTGTTCTTTTAGTCTGTTCTATCAATCTAACTGGTTGAATTCAACTGCTAAGTGTCCACTTATGAGAAACTTATGTTCACCTTTGATTTCTGATAATTGCATATTAGTCATGTAATGAATAGGACTTCAGGCCTGTGCGCATCAGCTTATCAATAGTGACATGTTCATCCTTCCAAATAAATATATCTTTTCATTGTAGGTAACTGGCGTATTCTATTATGATCTCTGAATTAAGAAGAAGTAAAGGTAGAGTTATGCTCTTATATTGTATATTCTTATGGTTATGCTATGTTTGTCTTGTATTCTGATTTCCTTGGTCTTGTATTCTATAATGTTTGTCTTTTCATTATTGTATGGTTTTTCAAAATCCTTGTTTGTTTCTTTGATTTAACATTAATTTTTGCTGCATTCTCCTTGTCCATTAATGCACCAGGACATGTTCAAGTTTAGAAAGTTTGTATACTATACGATTGCTTTTTTGCTTTATAAACTTTAAATGTTCTCAGTTCTTACCAACCACTTTTGTTTTTTTGGGAGATTGCTGTCAATTCTGTGTTCAGTACTGTTTCTACTGTTTATTATGAATAACATAAGAATGAGATCTCCTGTGGTGTTCTTATTTAAAGTAATATTGTCATGATGGATTCAGCCATGTGTCAAGCGTGTCGTGCTTATGGGAAATTAAGACGAGAGACTCCGTGAGTGGCTAATATTTTTAGGTGAACTCTTTTCAGTAAGTTTTATATTTAACAGCCTTTGTCCAGCATTCCATTTTGAAGGCTTCTCATTATTCTAGTTGAACTGCTCCTCTTTGATTTAACATGTGGAGTGATTGAGTGATAATAGCATGTTGATATGTACGCTTTTGAGCATCGAAATAATTGAAGTTATGGTATCACATGCAAAGTTGAGTGGCGGTTTCTAGAATGTTTAATATAAAGAGTAATGGTCTTGAGGAGGGATCTAGGATTTACAGTAGCAACAATTCTCGTCTCCCATATCCCTTAAAAAGGAATTAAATATAATACACACACTAAGAAAATTGGTATCAGCAAAACATTCAGGATAAGAAAAGTCAAAGCTTCAATGCTTTTTATATGTTAAGATGAGCTTGAAGTTTCTATTATAATATTTACCCGTATAGCTGTGTTGCTATCTCTTGTGGAATATGTAGCCATGTCTGTTTTGCTTATTTTTCAATACTTGATGTCTATCATTTGTTATATTGAAACAGGGGAAACTTAACTCTGTCTCTCTTGCCAACATCTGATCTTCGTATATCCTTTCTTGGAGATGATGGTCATGTAGAGCGTCTTGCAACCTTGAGAAATATCTCTGATTGCTCATCTCTCAAGATTGAGGGAATATCAGCAGATAATTGTGGTCGGTCTTTTATGATTAGGATTCCTACTGTTGCTGAACCTTTTTACTTTTGGTGCTGTGAGAAATCCATACTTCTTGGTAATGAGTTGCTTGATAAGGTGGGTATCTTATATATTGAATGACATACAAATGTGTTTGCTTCCACCACAAAATTATTAAAAATCTATACTGATCTGCTGTATACCCTGTTTATAGATGAAGAATTTACTTGAGAGGAAGCCTTCCCTTGCAGATTTAACTGGAATTAGTGATTCTCGCCTTGAATGTTTTGTGACTCGTCTTCGAACTTATATTGTTGGGTCAAATACTGAAGTGAATAATAATACTGCACTTGTGTCATTAACCACTTCCTCAACAACCTCTTTAGGTCATAGCGGAACTGGTAGAAGTTCACATTCAGCATCAAAGTCTTCACGTGGTAGGAGTTGTAGCATGCAAGGTAGCCTGAGCCCAAAAGCAAGTTCTTTCAAAGAAGGCCCGCCTAGAAACTTGATATCCTTGAAGAATGTTGTCCGGGATAAATTCAGGCGAAAGGGGGAAACAGGCAGTTCTTCATGTGTTGAAAATCTTGATTCCATTTCTGTTTCTTCTCCAACTTCTGCCAATACCTATACTCCAGATCTGTCTTCTGAAGGCAAGATTTCTGAATCAGCTACTGATACCCGCATGTACCCATTGGTAACTGGGTTAGAAGTTGGTTTAGCAGAGAAAACAGTAGATGACACGTTGGTCATAAGTTCAACTCCTGTTCCTCCATTTTCTCCATATTATTGTTGGTGTCCGCCTGTTGCGTCCACTCTCCAGTACACAGTGGCATCTTCACAGATGATGCCCATGCCAATGGCTGAGACATTTACCTTACCACCCCTTTCTTCACTTCTCACAGGCTCAACTCCTAGATCGTCATCATTATCATCATCCAGCCATTTAACACCGAAACCAACTCTTAATCTGGATGATATCCCACCTTTTTTACCTGAACCATTGGTTAGGTTACCCATATCTATGCCAACTTCTCAACAGATCCCACTTTTCACTCCTTTGATGACAGATCCCATAGTCCACATCCCTGTAATAGACATTTGTTCCTCAGGGCAAGCCTACCTGGTGAGCGGTGGCCCTGCAATGAATGTCACCATCCCACCACTTCACCAGGCACTCGTGAGTCCATTGATCCAAGAAACCGACTCCATGGCTGAGAAGAGCGCAAGGGACACCCTGCGACTGCTAATCAGTGGATCTAGCCAGCTTCCCTCAGTTTTAGCCCATGTTGATGGGAACCAAAACGTGCTTGCATCTGGAAGCAGGGGTCTGTATGGGGGAGCTACAGACGTGAACCATGCCATTGCAAATAGCATTGCTGCTATGGGCTTGGTTACACTGACTGAGAGGTCTGGTGGTGTTATGAGAAGGTGCCTCGACGGAAGTGATCTGGTTGATCTACTGGGGGAGACGGTAGACTCTGGCGGAGCTTGTTCAAACAATGATGACTCGAGCTTCTCCGATTCAGGGGCTGGAAAAAATCAGTAATCTGGGCTCTTTACCTTTGTAGACCCTTGTTTGTCATTCCATGATTAAAAAGAACTGTAGATATATCTTTTTTGTAGTTGGTGTTTTTGGGTGCAAATGATTTGTAACTAGACTGGAAACTGGAAACAGCATAAGCGCATGTCTCTACCTCCCCAGCTGCTGTTCGTAATCACATTTCTGTTTACATTAGAAAACAAATTTTCAACTTAAGACCGGTCATATGGTATGGCTTATAAACATGGACAGTGATCTATAACCCTTTTTTTTATTAAATACCATTTTATAATAATATCATTTAACATTCATAAGATTTACTTTTCAGATAAATATATTTGTTTAGTTTATTTACTTAAAATTCATATCATTTAATATCCTAAAAGAACTCACTAGTAAGTAAAATAATTACGTGCTAGTGATTAAGTCACTCAAACAAAATCAAGCAAATGACATCAAAATTAATATCGGAGAATTTTAAATTGTTTGATTGTATAGAGAAATAAAAAAACACATTAATCTAAACTGGAAGAAAGAAATGCATGTGAGAAAATGAGAAATCATGTAAGGAAAGGAGAATGTAATTTTAGTAAGCGTTTTAAATCATTTTAATTAAATCTTTTAATTAAACCATTTTAATTAAAAATGTATATTGGTTTAGACATGAAAACTAATCTAAGAATGCATAGAATCTTGCCATATGTTCTTAAAAGCTTTGATTTATTAGAGTAGATAGATTTTATTTCAGATCACCATGCTTCTTTTGTTCTGACGGAAGGATGATGCATTTGTTAGGGTAATCCGAGTATCATGGTCTGTACTGTTAAAAAAATGTAAACAAATACACAATAGACGTATTAAATGAATTAAATAGTTTTTATTTCATTACACATATTCTAACTTAATTTAACAATATTAATAATTTTACAAATTTCCAGCAACACACTTGTTGATATGTTGATTATATGAAAATTTCAACTAAAATGAATATAACTAAAATATTTTAATAAGAGAAAAATGGTACGATGAAGAAAGCTGGTGCTTTTACTTTTTTGGTATTACATGTTAATAAACCACATTCCACAGCAAGGGCCGGAAGGAGTTATTAAAAAAAGCCTACTCAGTCTATTGGGATAAGATGTGAAAAGTAATCAGACATCCTTTTAGCATTAGTTTTAGAGTTAATTTTGATTTTGGTCCCTGTATTTTACGAATTGACTCCACTTGAGTACTAACGTTTATTTTGTCTCCACTTGAGTACTAACTTTTAAAAAAGTTGAATGTTTCAGTTCAAATTTCGAACGACGTAAGAATATGTCGTTAATTCTCACTCACGTGCACCCCACATGAGGGTATTTCAGTCAATCTATGTGTTCATGTGGATCTCCACCGGAAAAACCCACCGTTGCCGAAGTTCATCCCTCCGATCATCTCTTACGATCACCACCACACCATTATCAACTCTTCCAAGCATAAACCAACAGCGAAAAAACCAGGACCCTTCAACTCACTCTCCCACTCCATCACCGACCCACAGCCGGATGAACTACGAAAAAATCAATCTAAAATAATGGAGTGAGGGCTTTGAAACAGTACAAATTGCATTCAAAATTTGAAACGTAAAGGGCAGAAATAGAGCCAAAAAATCTTCAACATATGGTTTCGAATTTTCAAATTTTTTGTTTAATAAACAAATTTTTAGCAACAAAGGCATAGAAGTAAAATTTGAAAAAATGCCTGGGTTTTGCTTCGATTCCGGTGAAACATTACAGTAGTTTACGAGGCAAAAACACGTTGGTGCCGGTACAAGCCATCTTGACGACGGTCATTTCACAGCCACAACCACCGCTAGTCCCGCCGTGAACCGCCTTGGCGGCGGTTGGTTGACGGCGTTGGCTCTCAACTGGGTGTGGAGACCATGCAGACTGACGAAAGCCAACCGGTCTTCCGGCGACAAATCAAGCGGCGCCACCGTTGTTACCGCCTCCGGCGACCATCTTCGGCAAGTTGTTGACGAAAAACACTTCGTTTTCACTCCTCCGCATCCCACGGTGTTGATTATGATGAGATAACGAAGGTCCGATGGGACGTGGGGCTCCGATTAGCCCTCTGTTAACAAAATCGCCGTCGTTTACGCTATTCATCTTCATCCTGGCGACGGGTCCGACGACGACGTAAGTCAGACCCCAAGCGTCTTCATCCTCTGGACGATGATGAGTTGAAGTCGTAAGGGAGGCGGTGGGGATTGGGGGTGTTGATGATGAAAGGGGGTTTGTCGTCGATGTCGCCGGAGAGAAATTCCGACGGATGCCATGAAGCAAGGTTGGCGAGAGTGTCGGACATTTGGGAAATGAGGGAAGTTTAGTGAGTAAGTTTGGTGAAAGTGGATTGACCGAAATATCCTCAGGTTGGGTGCACATGAGTGGGATTTAACGGTATATTCTCACGCCGTTCGAAATTTGGACTGAAACAGACAATTTTTTTAAAAGTTGGTACTCAAGTGGAGACAAAATAAACATTGATACTCAAGTGTAGTCAATTTGCAAAACACAAGGACCAAAACCGAGATTAACTCTTAGTTTTAACGAGGCAAGTATTTGAAATTTCTTTCAATACCCTTGATATAAATTATTATCAAACAGTTTTAATATTACTATTTATTTTTTACTGTTAACAATATAGAAGCTTAAAAATACACCTAAATTTTTTTTCCTGTCATTATAGGATGGTAGCTCATAATCAGTTAATCACCCACAAAGGGTGTTGTACGACTGTAACTTGACCAAATGTGGGGCGCAATACCCTTAAATCATATTATAAAAGTTATTTTAACAATACTGTATATCTCATACATGTTACTTTCTAAAGATAGATATTTTTGTTAAATTATATTAAAGTTTTTGTGTATATGTTAACTGCTCCAAATATTAATAAGTAGATGGTATTTTTCTTAAAAAGTTATTTTCACAAAAGTTAAGTAATAATGAATCATTACACATAAAATATTACACGTGTCAGTTGGCAAATCTATACTATAATATATGTTTAGTTAAATGGCTTATATATATAACAATAGCTAGCTTAAAATCCCGCATGTTACACGAATTGAAAAAATTAAAATTAAAAATATAAGATGTAAAAAAGTTATATATAAAGGATGCCAGTTAATTTTAAAAAAATGACAACTTGAGTACAAATATCTTATATGCTTACTAAATGCCAGTATCATATGGGTATCAACATAATTCAAGTGATTCATTGTTGTAAGACGAGATGAGATATATAACTAAATAATAATTTCATAATTGTTACATTAAAGTTGTCAAAAAAATAAGTTCAGAACATGATTTACCAAATAAGGGGGAAAAAAGATAACTTGACAATGAAAAAATGTTAAAAAAAAAACTCTCCATAATCCAAGTCCAGAAAAAAATATCGGAATAAACCTCCGTGGATCCACATTCTAAATCACAATAACGTATGTTTAGTTAAATCTATACTACAATATATGTTTAGTTAAATGGTTTATATATATAACATTTTAGTTGATAGGAACCCGTAAAAATGGAGTATGATTATCTCTTTATAAAATACGACATTTTGAGAAGAAAAGTTGAATTTCATTATCAAATATAGTGGACCACATGGAACCATTATTTGTCCTATGAACTAGTTTTTTTACTTTATACATTATATATAGTTATATAGTGTATTATAATCTATATGATTGTAATCTTTCCTTTTCCTTACATCACAACTTATTTAATAAGATTTTCAATTATAACCTATAACTTATTAACTTTATAAATCATACCCACATAATTCTTTTTTCACAGCTGTATACCATTTTAAACAAATTAAATTATTAAGTTTATAATAATAGCAAGTCATAACTTCAACTCGATGTAGCCCTTACATGTGTCCGAAGATCAACTTTTAAAACATCGATGCAATGATTCTAAGAATGCAAGAAAAGTAACCAAACACTTGTATTGATTACAAGAGAACACTCTTATAAGTGCTTTAAAAGTGTTTGTTTTGCTTATGATTCTTGGGATATCTTGCAAATAAACCCACTAAGCAATTTATAATAGCCCTACATGGTCTCGATCCTTCTAATCTAGAATGCTATAGATTATAAACTGTAAATAGGATGTAAATCATTGACTTATCCAAACTTTTCCATGATTTTTCCATATAATACAATTATGTTCTTTGGGAGACACTCTTTTATTGTTGGTACACCATGGTAATTAAGTTGTGTAAATCCTTTTCTCTAAGCTTGTGGTAAGAATTATAAACAATTATGTTCTTTGGGCGGCACTTCTTGTGAACGAACCATCCCACATAAATGCCGATCATATATATCTGCCCTGGCTTAATATTAATCTTCGGTTTATGATAAATGATGTAGGAGAAGCCCATTGGTTGAGTTTTAAGGCGTGTTAACGAACTATTCCCTATAATCATCAGGTAAACTTTCACATCCCTTCGCTTCACGTAGGCGTTGCATCACCCACTTTACTCATTTTCACTTCATCTCACTCTAAGAAAATGGTTTAACCCCTTCACTCCCTTAATTTAATAAATAAATTAATGTTATGTAGAAAAGATGGTTCGCCCATTAACGTGTTAACAAGCTTAGTTTTTATCGTCCCTTAATTAACCCTTGAGGGGGGCGGTGTTCCACTTGTTAACACATGTCACATCTCCCCTAACACCCGGGCGTAAGGGTATACATATTAGGCTAATATGTTATAGCTTTAAGTTTTAAAATATTAATTAAAGAGACGGTGTTGTGTAGAATTAGTGGTTTATAAACTTTGATTAACGATGGAGATAGCCAGGTAGGATTAGTTTTGATCTTTATTATCATAGTGATGGAAAAGGGTGAACATATAATAATGGTGTTCTAGAAGTTACGAAGAATATGATGCTAAACAGTTATTCGGATTTGCCGAGTTATATCATCAATGAGAGTGACTTTTTGAGGACAATGAATCATACATATACTTTTATTCTTAAAGTTAAATAAATTTGAATGTATCACATATTAGGATTTAAATCTTTAATAGATTTTAAAAAAACTTCTGATTTTTATTACTATTCTATCAACTCAAATGAAAAAAAAAATTCTAGTTAACAAAGTTATAACGAGACCACCCAAATATATTTCGATATATAGTAATTGTCAACTACTTATTTGGTTACTGAGATTTTAACATAACAATCTATGTTTATATAGCGAATTTAATTACTATATCCCAAAGGGAATTACTTATGACTTGATTTAAACGGGTTAATTGAGTAATTTTTCGTGGCATGTCTAATAAGTTAAATATATAAAAATTAATTTGTTTAATAGTGAGTATATTATAATAATAATAAATAATAATAATAATAATAATAATAACAATAATAATTATAATTATAATAATAATAATAATAATAATATTATTATTAGTATTATTATTATTATTAATATTATTATTATTATTATTTATTATTACTCCTATCATTATATATTGTTTGTTTTATTATATTGCGGTTGGTGAAGTTTTCATTTTACGTTTGCAATTCGCAAAAGTCATGATTCTGTTTGACTATTTGATTAGCATAATTTTTGATACTGAAAATAAAGTTTGCAATAATGAATTAAAATAAAAAGGATGAAAAGAAATAATAAATATCGAATGAGATTTTTCATGTTTATATTCCGCGAAATGAATTTGGTCATATTGATTGTTATCTCACAAGATTCGAAAATCATCCTTTAGTACGGTCATGTTAACCAGATCAACGGAGGTTCAAAATAACTAAATCTGAAAATTGGCTTGAACCGTCATGTTTTATTTTAGTTTTCGACATGTTAGATCAAAGGGTATGATCTAACAACGTATAATTTCATATAGAAATCTCATCATCCGCTTTGTCATGTTTCACCTCACGTCATCGCAAGAAAATGATTTAACCGTCCTTAACTTCACATCACAACTTTATGTTTTTTCGAACAGTATGTTAAAATTTAGAAGCTAGTCGCTAATGTCAAAGTTTAAACCCTGACACTCCAAGAGTGGCAAAACCTCTCACCTTCTTTTTAAACCATTAGACCAAGAGATCATTGTCCGTATATATAGAGGATATAAAGGATGGTTGAAATGTTAATTTTTATTATTACAATGTGTTTACTCTTTAAGATCAATCAAAACTATTAAGTTTTTTTTATTGAAATAACATCATTACACGTATACAAAAATATGTTCTCTTATGTATATATGCAAATTCGTAGGCGTAAAAAAGTTTTCTCTAAGGAAAGTCATACTTATATCTTGTAACTATATATTTCTGTACAACACTTTTTTATATATCACATAACTATTAATTTCAGTCTCATTTGTGTTATACAGATTATATAAAATTGAGATCTGGTGATTAAAAGGCCTTGGATGTGGCTAATCGTATCATGATTGTTCGGGCGTCAATCATGTTATATAACTAATCAGGGTAAGAAAGTGCTTAACAGTGAATTGAAGGCGTAGGGGTGAACCCATGATTTTTCCTAACGATATCACTTTTGTAGGGGTGAACCCGTGCTTATAAGTGTTCAGATATGTAGCTACTTCACATGAAAGTTCGAATGTTTTTTTATTCTCGAATGTCTGTCAATTCAACGTAAACTAATGCGAGCTGAATTAAAATATGTTTTCTTCTTATGTCTTTGTAATAAACTCCATGTAGTTTGATAATTTTCTATGAAACGAATGTACCACTCATCCATTACTTCATACATAAATCAATGTGGGATGAATCAATGAATTTATTTTAAATTTCTTACAATAAATGAAGTTATCCATAAACTAATATAGTAAGCTTCTTTTTATAAGGATTAACTTCTTACATGAACTGCTTTACAAAAAAAAAAAAAAAAACTTCTTACATGAACTAATTTATAACTTTTAAGTTTTTCCTTTGTAACAGTGAGGTTTTCTTAAATTTACAAAGCAAGCTTCTTTTTATGAAGACCTACTCATCAATTGCTTAATATATTAAGTAATGTTGAACGAATCAAAAGCTTAATTTAAAATTCCTCACAATAAGTAAAGTTTTCTCTTTAAGCTTATGTTGCAAACTCCATTTTATAGTAGGTTTCAACCTCCCTTACTTCGTATGTGAGCCAATGTGGGATGAAAATGATTTGATACTTGTTCATTTCACTCAACTTTCAAGAACGTTAAAGTCATCGTTTAAAAAGGATTCCGGCCAATCAAAAGATTCGTTTCACCAACGAGGACATAAGCCCTTAAGAAGTGTCGAATATTATGAATTTAACCTATTATAAGATAACAAGTCGATTGTGACACAATTGTCAGAGGGGCGTCACTGTATTTATATAGGTGAAGGCATGTCGGGATGGGAGGGGAGACGAGGGTGTCTTTACTGAACACACGAAAATTTTCATTGGTTTAGACAAAGAGACAAATGCGGAAAGCTCTTTTACTTAGAGACGTAAGCGTCTTCAGTAAGAAATTTTAAAGAATAATTATTTGAAAGTAACATTTAAAGATATTTTTGTTAAAAAAAAGAAGAAAGAAAATCATGATTTTTTCCCAATTGTTAATACAAATAATAATTTAACAAAGAATATATAATAATAATCTAGTTTAAAGATATTGATGATGAAATATAATAAAGGAAAGCAAAGCAAAATAGTAAAATTTTGGATTTTCCTGAGACAACAGTATCCTGTTTCTTGCAGAACTCAGAATCTTTAGAGGATTTCCCCAATTCACCACTCTCTTTCTCCCTCAATCTTTCTTTCTTAATCAGAGTCTACCTTTTAATAAACTTTCCATTTTTATCAGTCACCATACAAAACTCCACCACCTGCTGCCCTCAGATCTCTTCAATCCCCACCGTCCATCACTAGCCCCCCATTCTCGGATCCTAAATTCTCTTTCTTTTCATCGCCAACAATCACTCTAAGATTTTCAGTCTCTTCTTCCAGATTCCGATGTCTGTTTTTGTCAATTCATTCGTCAATCATGAATCTTGATGCTGTTTTTCGAATTTTGAATTAGGGTTTTTGGTTCTTACATGATTTGAATCAGAAATTTTGCTTCTTTCAATCTGAAATCTGCAAAAAAAAATCCTTTAATTCATCTGGGTTTTTCGGGAATCCAATCTTTTTTCTCGCTGTGTTGTTTCTTGAAGTTGATGATGGACCACCGGAGCTTCACCAACCAGCGGATTCACGGCATGTCCGACGTCGTTTTTGGGTGCGTATTAGCGTACATACACGACTCACGTGACCGTCAATCCATCTCGTTAGTCTGCCGGAGGTTGTACGAACTCGAGGCTCAGACGCGTAAGCACGTGACAATAGCCCTATGCTATACAGCGACACCTAAACAGCTCCGGCGGAGGTTTCCGTTTGTTGAGTCTTTGCAGCTTAAAGGGAAACCACGCGCCGCCATGTATAACTTGATACCGGAGGATTGGGGTGGGTTTGCGACGCCGTGGGTGGAGGAGCTTTCGAAGTCTTTTAGTTGCTTAAAGGCTTTGCATTTCAGAAGGATGATTGTTAAAGATGAAGATCTTGAGCTGTTAGCGCGTGAGCTTGGGCTCGTTCTTCAGGTTCTTAAGCTTGATAAGTGCTCTGGGTTCTCCACTGATGGACTTTTGCATATTTGTCGATCTTGCAGGTAGTTTATTGTTGAATCAATCTGTTTTATTGGTAAATTTCATCATAATTAGTTGTTAGATTGATAAGGATTAAAGATGCAATCTTGCAGTGTTCATATAAATCTTTTTCTGTAAATGGTTCCTATAAACAGATTGATTTCCGCATGTTTTCTTGATTTGGTTAATTAATGGTAATTTTACAAGTTATAATGATCAAAACGTAGGATTTATTATGATTGTATTGACCTCCATGGATATGAATCATTTGATATTGATGAAATGCTTGATATCATCAGTGTGGAATTGCAACATTTTCTTGAATTGCACTCAAGTTAATTTTTAAGTTAATAATTAGTCAATGAAATTGGCTTCTTACTCAACAATACTGTGGGGTTTCTTCTGTAGATCACATTGTTTGCTTGCACTGTTTTATAATTATTTGCTGTCATGTTCAATGCTGCTTTTAGCCTTTTATTATTATTATCAATTGCTGCAACTTGTGTTGGCAGTGCTAGATTGTTAGCTTTAGCATGACTTATAGTTTATGCTA